>JAJSRV010000018.1:1533916-1552087 GCA_021527715.1 Neoseiulus cucumeris | reverse complement strand
ATACGAGTGACCCGCCCAGCAACAGGGGTGCATCTCAATCATCTATGCAGGGATTCACCGAGTTGGTGGATCCGAGGAATAGAACGAATGTAAGGATGCGGGCTTTCAATTGATGTACATTTCGTGACTCAAAATTGAGATAGTATTGTTTTCCAACCCTCCGGCAAGGCAGACGAACATCCTGTGGTGTTTTCACTTGTTTCCAAACTGACCTCTGAGGACTTGACCTTGATTATCGGCCGAGGCGAATAGTCGGAGGAGCCTGGCTATCGACAGATGGAACGGAGGGGGAGACCAAGTTCTTAAATATCAAGCGGCGAAAACCAACTCAGAAAGTTTCAATGAACCATCGATGCGAGATATGGCTGCTCGTTTCCGAGAGAGCGATGTATTCTACCCTGCGTTTCTTTGAATTTAGAGTCTATGGAGATTGAACTGAAATGATCCGCCATCTCCGTCCTTTTCTTACGACGACAATCTAGACAGTGTGCCGACAGTAATACTTCCCGATCTCGTCACTTTGTACGACAAATGTGATCTTGCGGCCATAAATGCCCTGAAACTTGTTTTCAAGTCAGGCGAAATAACCTACGAAGCGAGATCTCGGTCCAGGAGCCGTCATTCGCTCAGACTCCGTCCACAAGTACATCTTCACCTCCGAGCGTGAATGAAACTTCAACTGGTCCAAAATCGCCGTAGATATTCACTCAGCAGAAACCCCCTCCCTCCCAATACTTGAAGTGAATTTGAACACGAAACTTGAATGACTCATGTCGGTCCTATGGAACCCGCTTAAACAAGCCGCCATCTACTCAGGCGAAACCGGGAACACCCTAAGAATCTTACGCAGAAATTGAGTGTGATCTACACAGCAGTCATAAATGAAGTCATGGTTATAGATAGATCTGCTAACCATCGAGAGAATCACTCCGGTCGTTAATCTGCCATTCAGGATTCCGCTAAAATCAAGCTCCACGGGAGACACTGGAAGGAAGGATGTCGACTGTATGCTGGGAAACGCTGGATCTCGTAATATTTGGTGGCCCTGAAAAGGGCCGTTTTTTTTTGTCGAGCGAGTCGAAATCGATGATGATTTAGCCTCCGAAACCGTAGAGGGTGCGTCCTTGACGCTTCAGGGCGTAGACGACGTCCATGGCGGTGACGGTTTTCCTCTTGGCGTGCTCGGTGTAGGTGACGGCGTCACGGATGACGTTCTCGAGGAAGACCTTGAGGACACCTCGGGTTTCTTCGTAGATCAGACCGGAGATTCGCTTCACTCCACCACGACGAGCCAAACGACGGATGGCGGGCTTGGTGATACCCTGGATGTTGTCACGAAGAACTTTACGATGACGCTTGGCGCCACCCTTTCCAAGACCTTTTCCTCCCTTTCCGCGTCCAGACATGTTTCTTTCGAGTTCAGAAACAGAATGAAGCATCCGCAGTCATTGCGCCTTATATAGCCTGAGAGAGCACCGCCGCGGCCGCCTTCGTCGGCTCGCTGGTGAGGAGGAGAATTGGCGCCAAATTCGTTCAATGCTTCGAAGTGGATGTTCCGAACGATCGTTGGGCCGAGCGACCCTCTAGATCGGGCTCCAGAAGGAGACTCGGATTCGCATTTGAAAACTGCCTGACTTCTGAGGGCAATCCCACGTGTGATATAGTTTTATTTGTCTGATTCGAGGCAATATGAAGCTTTCTCGGAACAAATCATGTTCTCTTCCACCGAAAAATGGCTTGAATTTGCGTGCGGCTTTATTGAGTTTATTCCGTTCACAGCTCCTGGATTCGAAGGTAAAATCCGTCCTCTTTGCAGCAGTTGTGGAACCCCGGCAGTGGGAGTTATCCATCGTCATTCTAATTCCTTTCATACGAACACTACATGTGTGATTACTCCATTCGAAATTCAACTGCTGAACACGGAGCTGATTTTTGCTTCAAACGGATTCTGTGATTGAGAAACTCTCACCAGGCGGCGCGCATGACGCGGCAGCGTTCCCGCCCTTTTTGTTATAAGAAGCGTCCGGCTCCAGGTCGCCGCTTCACTGTTGAGTTCACCCTCGGCGCGTTAAGATGGCTCGTACCAAGCAAACCGCTCGCAAGTCCACCGGAGGAAAGGCTCCCCGTAAGCAGTTGGCCACCAAGGCTGCTCGCAAGTCCGCCCCGGCCACCGGTGGAGTGAAGAAACCTCATCGTTACAGGCCCGGTACCGTCGCTCTTCGTGAGATCCGTCGTTACCAGAAGTCGACTGAACTCCTTATCCGCAAGTTGCCCTTCCAGCGTCTCGTTCGTGAGATCGCTCAGGACTTCAAGACCGATCTCCGTTTCCAGAGCTCTGCCGTCATGGCCCTCCAGGAGGCCTCTGAGGCTTACCTCGTCGGTCTCTTCGAAGACACCAACTTGTGCGCCATCCACGCCAAGCGTGTCACCATCATGCCCAAGGACATCCAACTGGCTCGTCGTATTCGAGGAGAACGCGCTTGAGCATCACGTTCGTCTGAACAAAAAAAACGGCCCTTTTCAGGGCCACCAAATCTTAACAGATCATATACCCCATGCTGATGGTCATTGAAAGTGAATTTAGGAAATAAGAGTAGGATGAGCATTGCAGGTTTCGAGGGATGAGAAATGAGGGTTTCTTCTCGAGGCTTCTATTCTCGCCGCTTCGGGGGAGGAGCTCATGATCATAAATTTCGAGTTCTTGATCACTGATTCTAGGATCACCGCCGAAGCAGAACTTTTCTCGCTCGAAAAGTCAACGGCGCGAGATTTACCACAGTTTTTCTCTTCAGACTGGCTCTTTTCAGGGATCGCAGGTGGAGAGAATCAGTCATTCACCGGAATTTCTCGTCGAGTAGACGCGAATCGAGTCCCAGTATGACGAAAACGCGACGCCCGCGGAAGCATTGTTCAGAAAGATGACACACTCAGGTCATCTCGGGCGACGAAACATTCTGTTGAGTTTCGGGGTTACCTAGTAGCATCTATCTTCTAGAACTTCTTTGTGGTATCTGATCTGTCAAATGATTGGCATCGGACGAGCATTTATTTAATCAAATATGGGGAAGTGGGAACTTATTTTCGGAGTTGAAGGGCGCGAACAGAATTCGCGAATGAGAAAAATAACTAAATATGAGAGATCGATCTTTCAGAAGTTGGTGGCCCTGAAAAGGGCCGTTTTTTTTTTGGTGTAGACGACTGTCTACTTGGAGGAGGTGTACTTGGTGACGGCCTTGGTTCCTTCAGAGACGGCGTGTTTGGCCAACTCTCCGGGGAGAAGGAGCCTCACAGCGGTCTGGATTTCCCGAGAGGTGATCGTCGACCTCTTGTTGTAGTGGGACAGACGGGAAGCCTCGGCGGCGATGCGCTCGAAGATGTCGTTCACGAAAGAGTTCATGATCGACATGGCCTTCGATGAAATACCAGTGTCGGGGTGAACTTGTTTCAGGACCTTGTAGATGTAGATCGAGAAAGACTCCTTCCTCCTGCGCTTCTTCTTCTTCTTGTCGGTGGCACGGACGTTCTTCTGGGCCTTTCCGGCCTTCTTGACAGCCTTTCCACTCGCTGCTGGCGGCATCGTTGAACAGTTGCTCAAACGAGAGTGACGAACACCGAGCGCGCGGTCCTATTTCAACGATTCGGCCGAGGCGAAACGAGCGCCAAAAGTTCCGCGCTTTGAGAGAGGGAACCCTCAGCGCCGACAGAATCGCCCTCGCCGAATAGTATAAGAGGCAGCGAGTCGATCTCAGGCGAACTCGTTCGTTTCTTTCAACGATAGTATCATCATGTCAGGACGCGGAAAGGGAGGAAAGGCAAAGTCGAAGGCGAAGACTCGTTCTTCTCGTGCGGGACTTCAGTTCCCCGTCGGTCGTATCCATCGTCTCCTCCGCAAGGGAAACTACGCCGAGCGTGTTGGAGCCGGAGCTCCCGTGTACCTCGCCGCCGTGCTTGAGTACCTGGCTGCTGAAGTTCTCGAGTTGGCAGGAAACGCCGCTCGTGACAACAAGAAGACCAGAATCATCCCCCGTCATCTTCAGTTGGCCATCCGTAACGACGAAGAATTGAACAAACTTCTCTCTGGAGTTACCATTGCCCAGGGTGGTGTCTTGCCCAACATCCAGGCTGTTCTTCTCCCCAAGAAGACCGACAAAGCTGCCGCTTAAGCTCCTCGAATCGGAGAGCGTAAAAAAAACGGCCCTTTTCAGGGCCACTCACTCTTACGAGATCGCATTATCTGAGCATTATTCCCGTTTTGTACCTGGGTCCGATTCCGATTCCATCGTTCGGTTCCATGATTTGAACCCCGTAAATTGAGAATCCTTTTTTATGAGGAACGTATTTGGTTCAGCTGTATACGGTTTCAGAAGCCCAAAATATGTCACAATTGATAAAAGTATCCTCAGGTACGGAACGCGATTTCTGGTGACTTCTACTCTTCGAGACCAATCGGTCCCGTGCTCCATGCTTTCCCTCAACGGATAAGCATGTTCCGGGATCATTCGATTTGATTTGATTTGATTTGATTGTGGCCACAGTGAATTCCCGAATGAGTCTTCAGATTCGAAGCGAGAAAATCCAGAGGCTTTCGATCCTGTTGGCAGGAGTTCCGGCGAAAAGTCATTCCGACAACGACAGAGTTTTCCGTTAAGGCCGAGAACTTTTGGAACAACCTGGTTATATACTCCGTTCACGGGAACCCGCCTTGCCAAATTTTCCTCTACCTCGCTCGAGGCTGACTCAGCGAGAGTGAATTTTCATTTTTTTGCTACTAGAGACCTCCAGAACTTCTCGATGAGAAGCGTTCCTAATATCGATGATATCACCATATTTCAGGAGTTGAAAGAAGAGAACCACGAACATCGGCTTCCACATAGCCGCAAATACGAGATGAAATGAAGACGCAGTGAACCGCAATGATAGAACGCTCTCCAGTAGGTTGTGGTGTTCCTCGTCCTTCGTGGCTTCCATGCAATAACATTCCTGCCGATTCACGCACCGCAATCCTTCGAACCCGAACTTTGATTCAAGCCGAGTTGGAAGATGATCTTGCGCAGCCCTCGTTATACAGGGTGACCAGGAATAACTTGAACTCGCAAAATTCGTTGTGAAAATCAGAAGACGCGGAATACCGCAAAAGACGAACAGCTCTGTATAGAGGGGAACCTCAGCGGACTATATTTCAAAGGATTTCGAAATGCCCACCATTGGCATGGGCACACAGACTCACAACAGACGTTTCTTAAGAATTTCGGCCATGGCCCGGAGCTCCGCAACAGACAGTCGATTCCAATCCCGGCGGAGAGATTGCTTCACGATGTCCAAGGTGTGGTGCATTTTAGCGCAGGCCCTGGCCTGTAGAATGGACCAAACGCTGTGATCCATCGGGTTCAGATCGGGAGTGTGGAGGGGCCATTCAGAGAACGGAATGAAGTCGCTCGACACCACTACTGAGTGGTCCGCGCTCGATGAGCGGGTGCGGAATTCTGTTAGAACGTCCAGTGAGCACCTCCTTTGTGCCCACGGAGCCACAACTGCTTCCAAAATGTCACGACGGTACACCTCACGGTTTAGTTTCACACCAGAGTCCACAAAAACCATGGATGTCTTGCCTGTATCGTGGAAACTGCGTATCTACATGATGCCAGATTACATCGGAAATCGAGCAGAGAACTTTCCTGATCAATGATATACCGGGTATATTTATCTCACTGGAGATCCTTTGTTTGAGTAGGCTGATTGTAGAATCATACGACGGAGCCGAAGCTTCGAGATTCTGTTAAGGTGAAACCCCTCTCAACCCCTTGGAAGTGAACTGCGGAAGAAGAACTGAAGATGCCCAGTTTTCTTTGTCCATGTAGATACGCAGTTTCAACGTTTATCCTGATTTTCTCGATGTCTTCTGGTTCGTGGAGCAAGTGCAGCCTGTCGGACTCTGCTGTGCATTGAAGCTTAAGGCCCATTTACACTGTCATTCTGGATGCGCATCCAGAGTGCGCATCCTTTGTTTGCACATTTTCATCCAAAGGCTCTGTTCACTACGCGGCAGCACACTAGGGAGAACCAGAACGCAACGGCACAGTCGCCAAAGAGCTGCAAGGATTGAACATAAGTTCCCTGTTGTTTCGGTGGAGAACGTTTCTAAGAGGTCCCGATCGTTGAGGAGGGAAGCGCTAGAGCGGGCAGCAATCAGGGCCCGCAGAAGCTTTCATAGAGGACATCAACAAGGAGGTGGAGGGGAGACGCCATCGTCGCCCGTGGGTGAAACCCTGGATTGCTAGGCGACTGCGGCTAGGAGCATCGACTACACTCGTATAGGAGTGGGCCAAAGAGACCCCTCAGGACTACCGAAATCACCTAAGGATGACAGAAGACCCGCAGATCGCCAGGAAGGACACCTGGTTCCGGGAAGCGATCCCCGCAAAAACAACAAAACTGGAAGTGACGTTGCGGTATCTCGCAACGGATGATATGTCCGGTGTTGTGGCAACCGGCTTTGTTGGATGCGCATCCAAAATTGTCGCCGAGCAATCTCGTTTCCGCGTTCACTTTGGATGACTCCGCACTGCGCGTCAAGTTACATTTGTCATTCTGTATCCTCACTCCGGATGATCATCCAGAGTGACACAGCCTTTAGCCTGATCTGTTTGACCGTCGAATGAGGGACAGGGTTCTCGGCCCTCCGGGTTTTCGTTGCAATCATTTTCCGCACATTCTCGATTTTTACCAGATACAGTCAGATGCTCTCGAGCAGTCAGGCTTTTGGATCACAAGTGGCTTTCTCGGCACTGCCGTGGCGAATCCGAAAACCATGTATTTTGCTCGATACAGCCTGATTTCCAGTTCCAGAACGCTCATCTCCATCATGTCATCGATCTTTTCCAGCCATCCAGATCTAAAATGCTACATCTCCATCTTGCATCGTTCCTTATCGGATTTCTGATTTCCCTTCCTGAAATCGGGCCCGCCCTAATGGTGGAGTATGGAGGAAATCCATCGAGTAGAATGTTTCGCGGTTTTCTCGAAAACCGAAAAAGTAGAGATTTGACGCTTTGAACTTGGGCTCTGCAATTCTAAAACCCATTGTTTCCGACATAATTTGGCCATAAAATCATGATTTTCTCCATGGGAAGCTAACTAGGTCATGGACAAATCCATTATTGAGCATGATCGATGGCATTTGTTATGACCTGTGATTTTGAAATGTGTGGACATGTCGAAACAGGATCTCAAAATAGTCCTTTGTTGCTATTATGATAGCCGTTTTCTTGTGAAAACAGAATGATGGGACTCGTCAACGGCATGAATGGTAGGACCTTTCCAGAATTTGTATTCCGCTCTCTTCCTCTAACTTTGTTTCATGGCCGTTGAGGTCACGAACGATCTCGCTGAATTCGTCTTTGAACTCCGTCCGGTTTCTCAAAACCGCGATTGTTTGGTTCAGCCCACATTCGTTCATTGAAAGCTGTCGTTTGGTAGCGCGAATCCTGGACAGTTGGATCTGCTCTTTGTCTCGTTTGCATGTCGGTGCAAGCGCAATGTGTCACTCTTTACAGACTAGCTAATAGATCCGAACTTCATACATATACTATCCAAGACTCTCGGCGATATATTCAATATCCGCAATTGTTTGAAACAAGAACATGCGAGGAAGAATGAAAAATAGGTTTGCTGTGACACGAATAAAAAGATGATCTGAACCACACGAAATCCCTTGTGTACATCGTATAAACTCATAAATGGTGAATCGCAGAACTGCGATATTGTTGTGCAAAATGGAATTTGAAATGTGAGCGCTTCAGTTTGTGTTCTTGAGTTTCTCTGTGGAAATCATTGCGGTAAATCGTCCTGCGGTCGCTCGCTCGGACTCACGGAGTTGTACTTTGAACTTTGAACTACTACTTACACTTTAAGATTGTGTAAATAAAGCTAATGAATGAATTTTGAACTTTGAATCAAATTCGATTTAAATAACCGAATGCTAAAATCCTTTAGTAACAAAGATATTATGTACATTTATTCGAGGTATGAGAGCCGGCTCATCTAAAACCAGTGAGAGAAACCACGTACGACTTTGAGCGCGGGCCTTCGCGCTCTGAGACGCTCCATGGCGCCTTCGTTAACCTCGCACTCCTCGCTGATACGAAGAACACGAATCCGGGGACAAAACTCCTGCATTGCTCCAAGAACATCTGCGGTCCAGCTGACACGACTTATACAGTATAGAACGTTACCGTCTACAACCTTGAGCTCTTCTAGCCGGGGCTCTCCCCGGATTAGTGTCACGAGTCCGGCGTTTGTGACGCTTGGGCAATTCTCGAGAGTGAGAGTTTTAAGACAGTTGTGATGAGCAGCAATGCTGGCGAGACCCGCGTCTGTCAAAGAGCAGTTTCGTAGCTCAATTGACTCCAAAGCTGCTGATCTAATCCAATTCTCGAAGACCGGATCTGTGAATCCGAAATCTTTCTCGATGCTCAAGCTCTTCAGCTTTTCGAAACGGCGGATCTTCGTTCCATCCGCGGCGGACAGTTTGTCACAGTTGATGATACTGAGTGCGTCCAAATTTTCGACAATTTTTTTGAGGCTCCCGTTACTCAAGTTATCAAAACTTACGGAGAGTTCTCGAAGATTCGGCAACTTTGCGAGGCCTTGAAGAGTCCTGACGTCGATGGCGGAGCCTCGTAAGTCGAGGGACTGAAGTTTTGAAATCTCCTTCAGACCATTCAGGAGATCAGTCGTGCGGAGCCCGTTGCAGTAAACGAGGCCGAGTTTTCGAAGTTTCTTCTGCTCACGAATTGGAATCAAACTTTCAGCTGTGAGTTCTTCATTAGCATGCAGCTCTAAACTTTCCAGATCCACGATCTTGAGAAGAAGTTGCTTCAGATGATCGTCGTCGAAGATAAACTCCGGTCTCGGAAGCGACAGATGACGCAGTTTGGTGCACCCGCAGACCGCTTCGTATAACTCAAGCGTGAAAGGTCTGCCACAATGGCGAAATTTTCTCAAGCTTCCCGAGCCCGCTCGCACAAGTTGTATCAGATATTCTTCTGATTTAATAAAGAAACCCAAATCTAGTTCCGTGATCATACGCCCTGCGCCCAAGACACTGGGCATGAACTTGGGAGAATTCTGTCTCTCCTTGAACCCCGACAGAGATACTGTTCCAACGTTGGGCAATATGCTGAGCAGACGAGCCATAAAGTTTGCTTCCAATGAGATGTCCAGATGGAGATGTCGCACATTACTCAATGATTTTCGAATTTCTTCGTCCCAAGTTTCTCCAGGAGGTTCAAGATAACCGAGAGGTAACTTACCTTTATATAGAAATATGAACATTAGGGTGCTGATATGAATGATATTCTTTCCAAGAGAAAAAGTCGCATGTGTTCATACTGACATCGGAAAGGGAACACTCCTCCACTTCAAAACGGTCCAGTACTCACCCCTAAACGACTTCATAATTCTCAGAGATTCCAGGTTTACACACTCCCGGAGTATTTCATAGAATACTCGAGGGCATGAATCGCAGTACAAAAACTCCAAGGTACGGAGGTTTCTCCCAATTTTCATCCAGAACTCGGGGCTGTATCGGAGTTTATCTGAGGAAACAACGGATGTGAGTTATCTATGAGTGCTTTGGTGGTTTCATCCGAATCTCTCGAGCGGGGGACTGATACCTCCGTAGATCTGCAGCTTTCTGTATAGTCGTTCACTTCCGATCATAGTGGCCTCGAAAGAATCCCAATCACAGCCTCGGGCTTTGAGCCAGACATCCTCCAACAGTGATGAGGATGACATAATCTCAGCCCAACGACGACACGTCAGAGCGCTTTCCATGCGATCCCGTGGAGGCAGATACATGAACACCCGCTCGAGCAGCTTGAAAATAAAACGCAGAAATTTGCAGAAGAGCTGGAATCAATGGTGTAAGACATGGCCGAAGTCCCTCGAAGATTTCACGAGAAAACTTTTCCTCATCAGAAACTCTCTCTCGGCTTCTTTGAATAGTTTTAAGCTGACTTTGGTTGCGATCGGGGCGGTCCCTACTGACCTCAGGAGGTAAATTCTCCATTCTCCTCTTACTTCGATTTCGCCTCTCCGTTTCTTTGGAAAATCCCAACTTTCGAGCTTCTCTCTCGAGAATCTACAGCTCCTGAAAGAATGAAACAATACAATATGGCCAACATCCACAAATCTGACTCTGACTTCAAGCGAGTGTTCGGCGGCAAGAAAGTGGAAGGGCAACGAGGCACGAAAGCTATTTGCTCTGCAAAATTCCCCAGAACACGACAACTGTTGCTGTCCATGTTTTTCTCTTTACCCTTTCGACGCCTACTGTTGGCGATCGTGGTTCTCTGTTTTGAATCGCACGCCGGAATAAAGAACAAGGTTCGCTTTCTCGGAAGGCACAGTGGTTCAAAACAGGAGAGATGATCTGATCGAAATGACAGCTCAAAACAAAGCGAAATCAAAAAAGCAACCAAACGAGCCCGCTGGCTCAGACGCAAGGCGTACCGAAACCGCTTTTCGATGTAGGTACGTTCCAAAGCGTCAGGATTTCGATTCAAACATCCTGCCTGGATATTGATCCATGATGGGTAGAAATCAGATTCCGAGAAACGGCTGTCTTCACCTCTACCTCATCTGTCAAAGAAACTCCACATCTATTAAACAGGATCGATGCCGCGGAATGCTTACAAAGTTACTGTTATGGACCGATTCCGTGTTTCGCCAATAAAGCTCACCGAACTCGGCTGAACCGCCGCGCCGTTTGCGAAAGTTGACGTCTGCTCGGAAATTCTCCGAGAGGGCGATGCAATTCAGTCAAAAAGAAACTCCGAACGAATTTCAGGAAACAATCCTCACGAACGAATCACTATCGAATGTGGAGCGAGAATGCTTGAAGTTTCGAAGAAGCTACTCTGTGGTACTAAAATGGAACCAACGAGTAACATCGTTCATTCCTTTCCTTTGCCCTCGGCCGTTGGAAGCGGCCCGCAGTGTCCTCAGTCTTTCTCTTCTTATCTTCATCTTCCTTCCAATTGAAGTTACCGTATTCTTTCTGACAATTGTCAGGAATTAGTATAACAGGAAACGAATAGAAAGAATAGAGAGACAGAGCGTGAGTAGGGCTGGAAGTTTGGCGCCCGATTCGCGGCGAAATGCCTCGCCAAACTCCTCGCCCTAATCATGACCTGCATGTCGCCGTAGACAGCACGATATAGCAGTGTGTGGCTGGATATGAGTTTGTTGACCGGCGAGTGAAAGTATGCCAGCAGGGAACACTGATAAGTTGGGCAACCAGAAATATACAAGAAGAAAAAACTTCGAATGCGCGAATTTTAACACCGTGCATACAGTTCAACTGTTCAGTGGTAATTTCTCAATTTCAATGATATTTGACGCAAAAGAAACATGAGATTCCGAAGCGCCGATGAGCGGTACGTTGAAAAATCGGCGTCAAAACTCCATCTGATAGTGAGATAAACATGTAACTTCCGATGAGCGAAGCTCACCTCTGCAGCAAAAGAGTAATGTAATATGAGGATAATAAAACCGAAACCGATACCATCCTTGCCCTGGTTCCTCTGGATGACACCTACATAACACTCACACCCGCATACGCCAACAAGATAGGCCGGTCTCCTTGGCGTGGGACTGTAACCGTGCTTCGGCGGGGCTGAGTTCTGGCGTCATGGATCTCCAATGACAATTCGGTTCGTTCCCTCTGGTGTCGGGTTGTGTCCGTTAGGACTTTCTCTTCACTTAGGCACCGTTGGTTGGAGTTGATTCAACCCGTGTGTCCGAAAATGGGATCAAACGGCCGATTGTCTTGTGGTCACACGGCTAATCTTGTTACCAGAACTCGATGGCGTTGGTTCGAATCTCGACGGTCGCCGGGATGCACGCTAGGCGGAATGTACACATGTGTGCACGTCGCCAAAAAACATGTCTGCGGACAAACGCTGAAGCATGCAAATGAGTGCATTGATTGACACTCGACGACTGTCAATCGGGAGTGGCTTCAACGGTGTCCACTCTGTGACCAGTCTGTGACCAGACCCCAAAAAACTGTGACCGGCATCTGCCGGCCGGCAGCTTGCTCCCCCCGAAACGAAGGGGTCATCCACGGATGAAGATGCATAATTACCATTACCATTTGTCGATAAACTGGGGTGGAATACACGAATCTTTATAGAAACGTACAGGGATAAATACGAGAAAATTCGAAACACTGATACAAATCTCTCCTAGAGTCAGAATCCAGCATCATCGAGACGCTGACCGCCGAGAGAGTTCGAAGTTTTCGAAACCGCCCTCCAAGTCGCCAACGTCTCCAACTGCGGAGTCTTCAAGCGCGATCTCAGGCTTCTGCGGTTTTTTAATCTTACAAGCAGCAGCGCCAGTTTCAAACATCATCGTCGCCGACAATCAAGAGCCGCCCGAGGTCAAGCCTTCATCTGGAAGGAGCGAAGACGAGGTATCCCGAGCACACGGAGTTCATTCAAGGAGTCGAAGATCACTTCTACATGGATGACGTCAGTTTCAAAAAAGCAGAACAACGAATAAGANTTGTCTCGTTTGCATGTCGGTGCAAGCGCAATGTGTCACTCTTTACAGACTAGCTAATAGATCCGAACTTCATACATATACTATCCAAGACTCTCGGCGATATATTCAATATCCGCAATTGTTTGAAACAAGAACATGCGAGGAAGAATGAAAAATAGGCTGGAAATTGTTTGCTGTGATACGAATAAAAAGATGATCTGAACCACACGAAATCCCTTGTGTACATCGTATAAACTCATAAATGGTGAATCGCAGAACTGCGATATTGTTGTGCAAAATGGAATTTGAAATGTGAGCGCTTCAGTTTGTGTTCTTGAGTTTCTCTGTGGAAATCATTGCGGTAAATCGTCCTGCGGTCGCTCGCTCGGACTCACGGAGTTGTACTTTGAACTTTGAACTACTACTTACACTTTAAGATTGTGTAAATAAAGCTAATGAATGAATTTTGAACTTTGAATCAAATTCGATTTAAATAACCGAATGCTAAAATCCTTTAGTAACAAAGATATTATGTACATTTATTCGAGGTATGAGAGCCGGCTCATCTAAAACCAGTGAGAGAAACCACGTACGACTTTGAGCGCGGGCCTTCGCGCTCTGAGACGCTCCATGGCGCCTTCGTTAACCTCGCACTCCTCGCTGATACGAAGAACACGAATCCGGGGACAAAACTCCTGCATTGCTCCAAGAACATCTGCGGTCCAGCTGACACGACTTATACAGTATAGAACGTTACCGTCTACAACCTTGAGCTCTTCTAGCCGGGGCTCTCCCCGGATTAGTGTCACGAGTCCGGCGTTTGTGACGCTTGGGCAATTCTCGAGAGTGAGAGTTTTAAGACAGTTGTGATGAGTAGCAATGCTGGCGAGACCCGCGTCTGTCAAAGAGCAGTTTCGTAGCTCAATTGACTCCAAAGCTGCTGATCTAATCCAATTCTCGAAGACCGGATCTGTGAATCCGAAATCTTTCTCGATGCTCAAGCTCTTCAGCTTTTCGAAACGGCGGATCTTCGTTCCATCCGCGGCGGACAGTTTGTCACAGTTGATGATACTGAGTGCGTCCAAATTTTCGACAATTTTTTTGAGGCTCCCGTTACTCAAGTTATCAAAACTTACGGAGAGTTCTCGAAGATTCGGCAACTTTGCGAGGCCTTGAAGAGTCCTGACGTCGATGGCGGAGCCTCGTAAGTCGAGGGACTGAAGTTTTGAAATCTCCTTCAGACCATTCAGGAGATCAGTCGTGCGGAGCCCGTTGCAGTAAACGAGGCCGAGTTTTCGAAGTTTCTTCTGCTCACGAATTGGAATCAAACTTTCAGCTGTGAGTTCTTCATTAGCATGCAGCTCTAAACTTTCCAGATCCACGATCTTGAGAAGAAGTTGCTTCAGATGATCGTCGTCGAAGATAAACTCCGGTCTCGGAAGCGACAGATGACGCAGTTTGGTGCACCCGCAGACCGCTTCGTATAACTCAAGCGTGAAAGGTCTGCCACAATGGCGAAATTTTCTCAAGCTTCCCGAGCCCGCTCGCACAAGTTGTATCAGATATTCTTCTGACTCAAGAAAGAAACCCAAATCTAGTTCCGTGATCACACGCCCTGCGCCCAAGACACTGGGCATGAACTTGGGAGAATTCTGTCTCTCCTTGAACCCCGACAGAGATACTGTTCCAACGTTGGGCAATATGCTGAGCAGACGAGCCATAAAGTTTGCTTCCAATGAGATGTCCAGATGGAGATGTCGCACATTACTCAATGATTTTCGAATTTCTTCGTCCCAAGTTTCTCCAGGAGGTTCAAGATAACCGAGAGGTAACTTACCTTTATATAGAAATATGAACATTAGGGTGCTGATATGAATGATATTCTTTCCAAGAGAAAAAGTCGCATGTGTTCATACTGACATCGGAAAGGGAACACTCCTCCACTTCAAAACGGTCCAGTACTCACCCCTAAACGACTTCATAATTCTCAGAGATTCCAGGTTTACACACTCCCGGAGTATTTCATAGAATACTCGAGGGCATGAATCGCAGTACAAAAACTCCAAGGTACGGAGGTTTCTCCCAATTTTCATCCAGAACTCGGGGCTGTATCGGAGTTTATCTGAGGAAACAACGGATGTGAGTTATCTATGAGTGCTTTGGTGGTTTCATCCGAATCTCTCGAGCGGGGGACTGATACCTCCGTAGATCTGCAGCTTTCTGTATAGTCGTTCACTTCCGATCATAGTGGCCTCGAAAGAATCCCAATCACAGCCTCGGGCTTTGAGCCAGACATCCTCCAACAGTGATGAGGATGACATAATCTCAGCCCAACGACGACACGTCAGAGCGCTTTCCATGCGATCCCGTGGAGGCAGATACATGAACACCCGCTCGAGCAGCTTGAAAATAAAACGCAGAAATTTGCAGAAGAGCTGGAATCAATGGTGTAAGACATGGCCGAAGTCCCTCGAAGATTTCACGAGAAAACTTTTCCTCATCAGAAACTCTCTCTCGGCTTCTTTGAATAGTTTTAAGCTGACTTTGGTTGCGATCGGGGCGGTCCCTACTGACCTCAGGAGGTAAATTCTCCATTCTCCTTTTACTTCGATTTCGCCTCTCCGTTTCTTTGGTAAATTCCAACTTTCGAGCTTCTCTCTCGAGAATCTACAGCTCCTGAAAGAATGAAACAATACAATATGGCCAACATCCACAAATCTGACTCTGACTTCAAGCGAGTGTTCGGCGGCAAGAAAGTGGAAGGGCAACGAGGCACGAAAGCTATTTGCTCTGCAAAATTCCCCAGAACACGACAACTGTTGCTGTCCATGTTTTTCTCTTTACCCTTTCGACGCCTACTGTTGGCGATCGTGGTTCTCTGTTTTGAATCGCACGCCGGAATAAAGAACAAGGTTCGCTTTCTCGGAAGGCACAGTGGTTCAAAACAGGAGAGATGATCTGATCGAAATGACAGCTCAAAACAAAGCGAAATCAAAAAAGCAACCAAACGAGCCCGCTGGCTCAGACGCAAGGCGTACCGAAACCGCTTTTCGATGTAGGTACGTTCCAAAGCGTCAGGATTTCGATTCAAACATCCTGCCTGGATATTGATCCATGATGGGTAGAAATCAGATTCCGAGAAACGGCTGTCTTCACCACTACCTCATCTGTCAAAGAAACTCCACATCTATTAAACAGGATCGATGCCGCGGAATGCTTACAAAGTTACTGTTAGGGACCGATTCCGTGTTTCGCCAAGAAAGCTCACCGAACTCGGCTGAACCGCCGCGCCGTTTGCGAAAGTTGACGTCTGCTCGGAAATTCTCCGAGAGGGCGATGCAATTCAGTCAAAAAGAAACTCCGAACGAATTTCAGGAAACAATCCTCACGAACGAATCACTATCGAATGTGGAGCGAGAATGCTTGAAGTTTCGAAGAAGCTACTCTGTGGTACTAAAATGGAACCAACGAGTAACATCGTTCATTCCTTTCCTTTGCCCTCGGCCGTTGGAAGCGGCCCGCAGTGTCCTCAGTCTTTCTCTTCTTATCTTCATCTTCCTTCCAATTGAAGTTACCGTATTCTTTCTGACAATTGTCAGGAATTAGTATAACAGGAAACGAATAGAAAGAATAGAGAGACAGAGCGTGAGTAGGGCTGGAAGTTTGGCGCCCGATTCGCGGCGAAATGCCTCGCCAAACTCCTCGCCCTAATCATGACCTGCATGTCGCCGTAGACAGCACGATATAGCAGTGTGTGGCTGGATATGAGTTTGTTGACCGGCGAGTGAAAGTATGCCAGCAGGGAACACTGATAAGTTGGGCAACCAGAAATTTACAAGAAGAAAAAACTTCGAATGCGCGAATTTTAACACCGTGCATACAGTTCAACTGTTCAGTGGTAATTTCTCAATTTCAATGATATTTGACGCAAAAGAAACATGAGATTCCGAAGCGCCGATGAGCGGTACGTTGAAAAATCGGCGTCAAAACTCCATCTGATAGTGAGATAAACATGTAACTTCCGATGAGCGAAGCTCACCTCTGCAGCAAAAGAGTAATGTAATATGAGGATAATAAAACCGAAACCGATACCATCCTTGCCCTGGTTCCTCTGGATGACACCTACATAACACTCACACCCGCATACGCCAACAAGATAGGCCGGTCTCCTTGGCGTGGGACTGTAACCGTGCTTCGGCGGGGCTGAGTTCTGGCGTCATGGATCTCCAATGACAATTCGGTTCGTTCCCTCTGGTGTCGGGTTGTGTCCGTTAGGACTTTCTCTTCACTTAGGCACCGTTGGTTGGAGTTGATTCAACCCGTGTGTCCGAAAATGGGATCAAACGGCCGATTGTCTTGTGGTCACACGGCTAATCTTGTTACCAGAACTCGATGGCGTTGGTTCGAATCTCGACGGTCGCCGGGATGCACGCTAGGCGGAATGTACACATGTGTGCACGTCGCCAAAAAACATGTCTGCGGACAAACGCTGAAGCATGCAAATGAGTGCATTGATTGACACTCGACGACTGTCAATCGGGAGTGGCTTCAACGGTGTCCACTCTGTGACCAGTCTGTGACCAGACCCCAAAAAACTGTGACCGGCATCTGCCGGCCGGCAGCTTGCTCCCCCCGAAACGAAGGGGTCATCCACGGATGAAGATGCATAATTACCATTACCATTTGTCGATAAACTGGGGTGGAATACACGAATCTTTATAGAAACGTACAGGGATAAATACGAGAAAATTCGAAACACTGATACAAATCTCTCCTAGAGTCAGAATCCAGCATCATCGAGACGCTGACCGCCGAGAGAGTTCGAAGTTTTCGAAACCGCCCTCCAAGTCGCCAACGTCTCCAACTGCGGAGTCTTCAAGCGCGATCTCAGGCTTCTGCGGTTTTTTAATCTTACAAGCAGCAGCGCCAGTTTCAAACATCATCGTCGCCGACAATCAAGAGCCGCCCGAGGTCAAGCCTTCATCTGGAAGGAGCGAAGACGAGGTATCCCGAGCACACGGAGTTCATTCAAGGAGTCGAAGATCACTTCTACATGGATGACGTCAGTTTCAAAAAAGCAGAACAACGAATAAGAATAATCTCCGAAATATTCCAGGATGGTCACTTCCCTCAGGAGAAATGGTCGTCGAACAGCGACGCTTCGGGAGCATTTATAATGGAAGTCTCACTCATTGTCATTCAAACAAACCAACGGAAGATTCTTAGGCGTGTCATGGAATCAGATGTCCGACGAACTCTCGGTGGCGACAGCCAAGGCAATCAAAGCCCTCGAAATCGGATTCCCTTCCAAGAGAGAAGTTCTCTGCGGTGCAGCACGAGTTCTCGATCCCTTGAATATTTTCGCTCCGTCGACAATAAATGCAAGAACCGTGAAAATCAAAATATTCCTTGGATGGCAGGCTGGGTGAGGCTCGCATCGAGAGATACAGAGAAACATTGAGACTTCTCGAGACACACACACAAGCATTCTCGATTCCACGTCTCATGTTCTCGACAGATTCAACCAAAACCGTCATCTTCACGGATGCGAGCCTCCAAGCCTATGGAGCAGTTTGCTATCTCCGCGAATTCCGACATGGCTCAGAGCCAAAGGTACAGTTT
>JAJSRV010000018.1:1497741-1529698 GCA_021527715.1 Neoseiulus cucumeris | reverse complement strand
TAAGTGTCGGAGCCCAGGAGGCCAGGGAAAAAGTCGAAAATTCCCAGGTCACGACACCAAAGACGAAGAAAGACAGGAACGCGAAAATCGTGGACGCCGACGAGATGCTCGCGGCCAGATCTCAACTCATCAGATTGATGCAAAAAAAGAACACTTTTAGGAAGAAGTAAAGTCCATTTGCAAAAAAATCAAAACTCCGAGCTCACTCATGGATCGAGATGACATCATTCGATGCAAGTCTCGATTAATTCGTTCTAGAAACTTCGCCGGCACAAGAAAGACTCAGGTCAAATCTCCAAGGGTTATTTTCTATTGTTCACGTGCGCCATCACGCGATCAGTTCATATCAAAGCAACAACCGCCCTCGCGACCGTCGAAGTATTTGGAGCGCTTCAGAAGTTTCCCATTCGTAAAAGTCATTGTCTCCGACATTAGATTATTATTATTATCATTCCAAAGAGCATCAAGAGAACTCAACGAGATTTACAAACACTTCAGGATGGAGCGGTAAAGGAAATGCTAGCAGAGAATTTGATCAAATAAAAGTTCAACACCCCGACAGTAAGCTGGATGAGAAAATGATTCGAAGTAGAAATTCAATGCGTGAAGAGCAACCAAAGGCAAAGGTCAGGCCTCTGCATCTTGGAGACATGTGCCTGCTAGAGAATCCAGGCTTCAAGCAGAACGGTCTGGCCGCTATGTCGAGTCATAGCCTTCCCTGAAGCTCTAGAGTGTGACAAATCCACCTGTCCGAAAACCCCGAAAGGAAAACACCAAAGGTTTAGTGTACGGGCCGCAGCCGCCTTCCAGTCCAGACTTGGGGATTGCCCTGCCTTACGAGATGAAACTCGTCCTTGACCGTCCTTACGGATAGGCCATGTGATACTGACTGGTCAGTCTCGTCGCAACGAGCTGACCTGCCACGACAATTCGTCTGCTAGAACCCCATCTGGTGGAAGGTCGGCTGGCTTTCTTTATTCTCCTGTTTAATCTCCTTAATTTTACATTCCATTGAACCTTGAGCGCCCCTGGGCGCATACCTAGGTAAAGCATTGTAATCGCTTCCATAAAAATTGGCATGTTCCACCGAGGCGAGAGTCCGCCGCGGCGGCACTGAACGCAGCGCCACCCCGCGGACTCTGTGCGAACTACTCATTTGCTCTCTGGCGGTCATGCGAGACAGACCGGCTTGGCTGTCCGCCACATAGAGTGCCAACTTCCTGAAAACACCGATCCAACAAACTCAAGATCCTGCACGATCAAAACGGCTTCAGGTCGAAAGAGGCCTGAACAGGCCGATCAAAAAACTCTACCCAATGCAGAAATCGTGATAAGCTTTTTCGTCTATCGCTATGAGGAACTCCAATCACGGAAGAGAAAAGAAGAAATACATCAAATCGAAATCGAGAAGCGTCAGGCGCTAGAAACATCTCCAGTCCCCCCGACAGTTCTCCAATTCTGGTACTCTGATCATAAATGGGCGGTGATTGGGGTTTTAATTACCAATTACTTTTCAATTACTAATTGGTAATTGGTAATTGAGTCAATTACTTTGGTTTTGCCAGTGATTTGTAATTGATAAATCATTACTTCCTAATGTGATTGGCCCGAATATCCAATTAGTTCCCAAATAGATTCCGATAACTCCGATGTTCCGAGCTAGATCTTCTTCCCTTTGAGCCGGCAACCTCGATTTCCCCACTGCAGTCACCAATAAGGGTACACGGCTCCCCACGCCTGCTTTTATTTTTTATTTTTCGGTGATAAGGGTTTCATTGAAGTTCGCATCAGATACAAAACATCTCCCCATGCCTGCTGAAAGAAACCGGGTTCCAGTGGCGTATCCAGGATTGGCGGTTGGGGGAGGCGAATCCAAAATCTCCGAGCGATCCCCTGCAGTATGTTGACACCGCTCTTCCGTTCAACACGGAAGTTCCTTCCGAATAAAAATTCGTATCTATTCTCAGAAAACTCTCCAAGTTTGGTAGTCATTCTAAACTTTGTCGAAGAGCATTCTTCAATCCCAACAGGTGACAGATCTGAGGAGAATGTTCATGGGGGGGGGGGGGGGCGAACGCCCTATCGCCCCCCCCCTTGGATACGCCCCTGCCGGGTGCGCTAGTACCGGTGGTACTAGGCGATGGCTGCGGCGGAAAAACGTAAGCGTCATGTGTTCCCGTCGGTGACTGAAGATTTGGGGGACGGAACACGGAGGTCCAGAACTCTGTGTTCCGAGGGTGTTTTTAGCCATGTTGGATGTAACAGGGTGGCTTTAATGGGTGGTTGTAACCGTCGCGATTCGTCAAGTCCTCGGTGGCAGCCTCCTTTCGGAAAATGTCGAAGGAGCTTGAACGAAAATGTATGAACTGGAAGTAGGTACTGCAGTAAAGATCCAGAAAACTTGAACCGATTTTTTTATTGAGCTAGTCCACCAAGTTCTGAGGCTTGGAGCATGAGTGTATTGAGAATACTACGAGGCTCTTTCGCGTACCCCAAATCTTCAAAATCTGGGTTGGATAGCTCTCTGGTTTGTTTGCTACGGAAACCATTTTCCGTCGCCTGCCGGACGGTTTCTTCCACCTGATCGCGGTATAGTCTCCAAGTTTGATGATCTGTGCGGTCTAGTGAATAGTCTTTGGCAGACGGATGAGCATTGTATTCCGTACGCGATGGTGAAAACATTTACGGCGATATTTCGGACCCCATTTCCTGGTGAACTGCTGATCTCAAGCGAATCTTTCCGGGCTGTGGAAGTGTCCTCCAGTGAGAGAGTCGTATTCGAATCGGGCCTCTGTCCGGACAGATGTATGGGTGGACAATTGTTAGGCATCATGGAGGATGACTCATCTTATCTTATCTTTTCGGCATCATGTGATTCCCACTCATCAACGTAGGTTTCTCATAAGTTTTCACAGTACAATTTCAATTATTTCATTTTCATATGCGATGATTGCTGGTTTCGTAGTATTTCGTCCTCCATTGTCATCGATCGAGTTGTTTAAGGTTTCTACATGCAGAGTCGCCACTACGGAAAATATTAACCGTTTTCAATGGTGGCATTGAATCTACAAGTTCCTCTGGGTTCATGATGAAGTCACTCGACTGGGGCGTCGAATATCATTTTGTTGAAGACTGGGCGGTGTGTAGGAAAAGTACGGCAGGTAAGATTTACATGTTAGATTCAGGCCCCGTGAGAATGTCAAGTCGATGCAAGTATTGCCCAATGTAGTCATCTCATCCACGTTATTGTGCAGTTTCAACGCGAAGTCCCGCTCCAAAAAGTTTGCTAGTTTTGTTCGATCTCGGTCGTTAGTATTGGAATCACCCATCATGTGGAGTGAAATGTTGGGATTTCCGTAAGAAGTCAAGTTTTCATAGGGACGTAACGATTTTGTGATTGATTCGCATGGATTTATTTCGAGACACAATGAGTGCGCCAGTATATTGAGACAGAATGTCGAGCGATGCAATGCTTAACCGCACAAACCAATCCGGAATTATTCAGGCCCATCCCTCAAGAAAGTCACCGGTATTGACGGGAAGTTATCGGAGGCTTGATCTATCAACGAACTGGTGCCAGGCAGCGACGATACCGCGTCTGTTCTCGGCCACCCGACGACGCGTTCGAAGCTCTTGTACTCGCGCTGTCGTGAATTCTTTCGTCGGCCGTGATGCGCTTTCAGCCTTCCTCTTCTTTTCATTGGGAATTTTCTGTTTCAGCCGCGCCATTCTAGCAATGCCTCAATCCCTTTCCCTCGATTCGACAGGTGTTTCTCCTGGACCTCATGATAACCTCGTTGTCTGAGACGCGGCTTCGTGCCCGCGACGTCCGATTTGTCTTTTCGCATTCATTCTATCTCAATCTGTCAGGATTAGAACAATTGCTTCGAAACTCAGAAGCTGGTAGAAATTCGCAAGACGAGACGCTTCCGGTCGATAGCATCCGATTTGTTCATTTGAAATGCCGAAATTCAGTCTGTGATCGGGCAATCGTTCCACCGTCAGCCTGCTCGCCTGAAATGTCGAGGGCGTTTCTGAACGAGCTTGGAAGGATGCACCACTTGCTGAAGAACCGCCGCTATTTCATCCACCAGCAGCAAAATGAAACGTATGCAGAATTTCTAGGCTTCCGGGAGGGTACGTAAACGCCAGCCTGAATTCGAGAGGGGGATTTTCCTGTTAATTTGTGACCCTTCCGAAAAAAAAACCGAGTTAAATTGGTCCAATACTGATGACGCACAGAAGCGATTCCTGTCCGATACTTTCGTTATGGAACGTTGCATGGATGACGGAGCCTTTCTGTATCTGTGGTCTCTGGAAAGACGTTTTCCCGTCAAAAAGTGGGATCGCTCCCGTTACGATCAAAACGAGCAGCCTCCTGAAATCCTGTATCGCCGTGAAATAGTAAAGACGCTGATCTTTTTCTCTCCGGATACGAAAAAACGCCACATAAACGAATATGGCTCGGTCCACAAGAAGACTCATCGAGGAAGATTGTAGAGGAGACCAAACGAAGCCTCAAGCAGTGGGAGCGAGCTACAAATTAGTTCATTCAACGTTATCCAAAAATCTACCAATAACCAGCTGAGGGAATCTCGCCCGCGTGCATTGGGTGCCAAAGGTCATACTTTGATACTTGCGACGGGATTGTTAATAATTCAATCAATCAATCAATCAATCAATCAATCAATCAATCAATCAATCAATCAATCAATCAATCAATCAATCAATCAATCAATCAGGCGACCATGAAACTTCTTCACGGGGGGATTTCCGTTGTATGAAGTTTCATGATTGACGCCCATCGACAATTTGGCGCCTACCGAAAATTTCCCGCCTAAGGCTGCAGCTTGTTAAGTCTATTCAGTGATCCGCCCTTGGTCTCGAAGTCTTTCTTTTCTCATCTCCATCTTTCTTTTTTATTGAAGTAAGCGTATTCTCTCCGATAATTATAATGTGAGTTGAGATCTGAACGATTGCATCCCGGATGAACGTTTCGGTATCATCATTCGCAAAAGGAGTGGAGAAATCTTTCTGCCTCCCTCCAGAGAGATCCTGGCTACGCCTCAGGTCGTTGCAGTTCGGGCACGAGACGCTGTGAAGCTCACGAAAAGAGATTTTGATTGAAGCCATTGCACCTTTCGTAACATATCGAAATTACCTTCGAAGCTCCGGTTTCCCGCCTTCGATAGTCACCAAGGAAACACTTGGTGATACATCATATTTCGAACAAACACGGGATGATCTCCTTCGTGTATCTCATTCAAAAACTCTCTGACTCGGAATATGGACCTCAAGATTTCCTGATGTAGCTTTCGTTGATGACCCGTAGGAGAATAGAATCAGGAAACCTAATTTTTCACAATCAGGAAAGCGATGTTTATTATGAAGCGGTCACTCCCGTTCGTATCTAAATCCATCATTGAAGATGTCACGTCTCGGCAGTAGAAAATGTGTATCAAAGAACATCTACTCTACACTGGCAGCGACGACCGTGGAATTATCTTCGGACGAGAAAGCCTCGTAGATCTTGATCGGGGACGTCCGGGGACACGAAATTTGTTTTACGGTATCGTGTGATATTCGAGGAATCAAGAAAACGTTGTTTCAGGACTGCGCACGGCTGCGCTCGGGTGCAATGCACGTTTTGTTTCCGCGGGAATCCGACGCGTGTGATTTCACCTAGGAAAATTGTCATAATCCCAGCTCGGAGACTCATGAACCTACAAATAGGCCTAATGGGATCTTTATTCGTCTAGTGGTTCCACTTCACACCTGCATATCGAGGAAAATCGGTCTCAAGGTGGTGGTGCGTTTTTCCAGGAGCGCGCGTGATGGCGACTGCAGCGCTTCCACGAGGCATCCAAATTCAAATGTTGTAGGGTGCTAACCACAAATATCGTACCGGCTGGCTGGCTCGCTGGCTGGCTGGGAACTGAGCATATCGAGGATTAGCATGGTACTATGGCCGGGTTGTTTTCAAGTACCTTTTGCCAAAGTTACCTTATCGCACGAATGGGTTACAATGGGAGACAGAACTCTAGAATCCAAAGTGCGAAGAATCCGGCATGCCGCTCCGAGCCAGGAGACCAAGCGTTCTATTTTTGCGTACCGTTGGAGTTCACTCAATTGCGAAATTTCGTTGCTGAATTATGATTTACAGATACGAATCGTATAATCAGATCGAAACAACTCTGATTGTCGGATCTAAGCACTGGGTGCGTCCGCTCTCTGCCGCTCCCAATGGTCGATTTCGTCGTTTTCTAATCTTTGTTATCGGCACGCTCACGCCACTGAACTTGAAAAAGCGCCGCAGGGTCTGTTGAGCTGATCGATCGTTATTTTCCTTTGATCGTCGTGTCAATCATGAAGAGAGTGAGGCTGAGTGGTGCGGCATTCAGGAAGAGACGTGCCCTCAGAGCGACGGCAGAGGAGCGGGATGGTGGCTCGCTGCAGAAGTTCCTCAATTTGCCAACTTCAACTCAGGAAGACGAAAAAAGCGTCATCGTCCTCTGATGAGGAGGAGGCGAGCCTGCATCTAGCGGCGGAACTCCTCGATGCGAATAATAGCGCTGAACTCAGCGCGGCCCACCAATCTAAGCCTCAGGAGCCATTCGCTCTGGCAAGCGGACTCGATACAGACTCCGCTGATTGTGAGGCAGGAAGCGTGCTTGAAACGAACTTCTTGAGCAGTGACCAAGAGCTCAACGATATAGGACGCTGGCCGCACAGGATTGATGAGGAACAACATGCGTCTCATGTTGATAAAGCAGGGAGCATCAGAGATTCAGAACCTTGATTTCCCATTCGATGTAATGAGCAGCAATGGTGAAAACGCGAAAGGTGCCACAAGGAAACTGTCCCGTGACTGGTTTCTCCGTCGTCTCGCAGACGAAGAGGAGTATCTGAGGTCGTGGATGATCTACTCGCCATCAAAAGCATCATTGTATTGCTTCTGCTGTCGATTGTTCCCTCCAACGATGTGGACTCCAACCTGAATTCTACGGATGGTTTCAACCAATGGTGGAAGATCAGCGACAAAGTTCCACAATGTGAAAACAGTGTCGCACATAACAGATCCTTTATGGAGTGGAAGGAACTGCAACTGCGTGTGAAGGCAGGAAATATGTACAATTGATCAAAAAGAGCAGCAGATGAGAGATAGGGAAGCAGTGCGATTGAAAGAAATTTTATCCAGGGTTCTTGATATTGTGAAGCTCCTGGCGAAGCAAAACTTGGCGTTCCGCGGTCATCGCGAGCACATAGGTTACTATGATGAAAACGAGGGTTAGTTGCATTCGATGAACAGGGGCAATTTCCTAGAAATCGTAAATTTTCTCGCGAAGTATGATCCTGTACTACATGATCATCTTCTCAGGGTCAGTAATAATAGCAAAATCGCCATATCCTATCTGTCCCCAAAAATTTAGAACGATTTCATAGGGATCCTTGGCGATCATGTGCGGAGAAAGATACTCTAACAAGTGCGAAAGTCCAATTGAAGAGCCGAGATCCAAAACGGCACAACTCCAAAATTTTCGATTTCGTGATTTTCGCAGATTATTGTGGAGCTCGACAGCCCGCACTTTTGGCTATGGAGATGGACTTCGAAATCGGCTTCCCTCCGACTTTTATCTGATCTAACTCTCTCAATAATGAGTCCAGGTGAAGAAATCATCAGGCGTCATCAGCGGCTCCTTTCCTGCTTTCCAACAAAAAAAAGAAACGCTTGACGTAAATCGAAACGCTCTTCCGTGATTCGTCCGTCCGCCTAGTTCAAAGGTGAGTTCCATGCAGCACGAATCTTCCCTGTTGGGGAGGATTTCACGATATTCCTCCGGCTTCAGAGCGGACATCTCTTGGGAAAACAGCTCCTGTCGGAGACTCAGATCTGGAATAAGGGAAATAATATCTTGTGAGGCTTGTAAAAATCCGCGACGCCGAATAAATATCGCTTGGACTGTGGAGAAGGATATCTTGGAAAAGTGGTCGTGAGCTGTGTCCTTCTCGACACTGACACCTGAATCCGCGAGCTTTAGGCGAGAACCTCGATATTGATTGTATTCTTCGGGTGAATTACGAAGTCCCACGTGGAGAATATGACCGATCTCGCGGCCTAAAAGCTTGGTGGTGTAACCAGAATCCGTGACTTCATATTTTTTCTGTTGCAAAGTGTCCTCATATATGTCCTTCTGTGTCTAGGTTTTTTGCCTGTGCACACGTTTCTGTCAGCTCCCACTGTTTCTCGTGGTTTTGGTGCTCCTGACCCCCTGTATGGTTTGTCCGCCGCGAAGCGCCGCCCTGATCGCAGCAACTATACACACAGCGCATCCTCAACTCCGTCTTTCTCGGCTTCCTAGCTTCAAGATGTCGCAACATCTTACGACTCCAGCCCGTCGGGCCGGTCAATGCACAGCCTGTCAAGGCTTTCCGGGCAACATTGAACCCTTCCGCTGTGTTAGGTGTGAATCTCCGACTCATAGGAAGTGCATCGCTTTCACATTTGTTCTCCGCTGCTCCCCGATGAGCCTTGAGCGTGATTTCCACCGTCTTGCGTGCACACACCGCCTCGCTCCTCTCACGTTTCCCATGTTCCACTGGACTCATCATGTCGACACATACTGTTTACCGACACTACGCACTCTGGTTCTATTTCGGTTCCCGACGGTGACGGTACCATCTCTCAAGATGTTCCTCCGAATCTGGCCGGCGCCGCCGGGCTCCCGGAGGATGCCGCCAAACCGTCAGTCACTCTAGACAATCTTTCTCAGTGCCGTACTTACGGTTGTGTTCACTCATCTCAAGAGGTTGACCCATCTATCTGTCCGGTTTGTCGTTATTTCCCCGTCACCAGCCCTATCCTCACCTCACCAGTGATCCTATCCAACTTGCCGTCAATGCCCAGGCCTCCCCCACCAATAATTGCAACCTAACTCCCCCTTCCTTTTCAGCTTACGACCGCGGTGTTTCACCCAAAGGCCCTCGCGCACGGACGACCCTCTCACGCGCCGAGCGAATCAAATAGGTGTCAGTTCTGGGAGAGAGGACGACAACAAACCGATTGGTGAGTGCCCTGAGCCTGTAATTAGAACGGGCCCCCTGTCTCTCCACTATCAGCTGCCCCTGTCCGACTTAAACGAACACTGGTCTTTGTTGCCTGCGTGCGACACGATGTCACGGCCTCGGCGATCTGTCTACCCTCGAACATGTCTGCGGACGACACCTTAACCGCAACGACCCGACCTATCCTACCTAAACTCTCTCCTTACCGATGTACACTCTCCCTTCTCTTCCCTTGGAGTCGTCATCAACGAGGCCAAGACCCAGCTTATCTTCTTCCGTCTCAGGGACTCCTCGAAGCCTGGTCTTGTCGTTCTCGAGAACTTCCCGCTGACCCCTTTTCCTACCGTCAGTTGCCTAGGAGTCACTATGTCTGAAAATTCTCATGATATACCCACGTGTGCTCCGTGTCCACTCGTATCCGCTCCTTAAGTTACGGTATCGTCCGGTTACGACGTCTTGGCTTCCCGCGCTCTCACCGCCTCAATGTGTTCAGCGCATTGGATAACTGCCTCCTCACATATTGTATGTGTCCCGGGCTGCGTTCCTAAATCCGTGCTCAATTCTCTAAAAGCTGTCCAAAAATCTCCTCTTCGCATCGCTCTGGTCAAGTCGCCCTTNTGGTGAAAACATTTACGGCGATATTTCGGACCCCATTTCCTGGTGAACTGCTGATCTCAAGCGAATCTTTCCGGGCTGTGGAAGTGTCCTCCAGTGAGAGAGTCGTATTCGAATCGGGCCTCTGTCCGGACAGATGTATGGGTGGACAATTGTTAGGCATCATGGAGGATGACTCATCTTATCTTATCTTTTCGGCATCATGTGATTCCCACTCATCAACGTAGGTTTCTCATAAGTTTTCACAGTACAATTTCAATTATTTCATTTTCATATGCGATGATTGCTGGTTTCGTAGTATTTCGTCCTCCATTGTCATCGATCGAGTTGTTTAAGGTTTCTACATGCAGAGTCGCCACTACGGAAAATATTAACCGTTTTCAATGGTGGCATTGAATCTACAAGTTCCTCTGGGTTCATGATGAAGTCACTCGACTGGGGCGTCGAATATCATTTTGTTGAAGACTGGGCGGTGTGTAGGAAAAGTACGGCAGGTAAGATTTACATGTTAGATTCAGGCCCCGTGAGAATGTCAAGTCGATGCAAGTATTGCCCAATGTAGTCATCTCATCCACGTTATTGTGCAGTTTCAACGCGAAGTCCCGCTCCAAAAAGTTTGCTAGTTTTGTTCGATCTCGGTCGTTAGTATTGGAATCACCCATCATGTGGAGTGAAATGTTGGGATTTCCGTAAGAAGTCAAGTTTTCATAGGGACGTAACGATTTTGTGATTGATTCGCATGGATTTATTTCGAGACACAATGAGTGCGCCAGTATATTGAGACAGAATGTCGAGCGATGCAATGCTTAACCGCACAAACCAATCCGGAATTATTCAGGCCCATCCCTCAAGAAAGTCACCGGTATTGACGGGAAGTTATCGGAGGCTTGATCTATCAACGAACTGGTGCCAGGCAGCGACGATACCGCGTCTGTTCTCGGCCACCCGACGACGCGTTCGAAGCTCTTGTACTCGCGCTGTCGTGAATTCTTTCGTCGGCCGTGATGCGCTTTCAGCCTTCCTCTTCTTTTCATTGGGAATTTTCTGTTTCAGCCGCGCCATTCTAGCAATGCCTCAATCCCTTTCCCTCGATTCGACAGGTGTTTCTCCTGGACCTCATGATAACCTCGTTGTCTGAGACGCGGCTTCGTGCCCGCGACGTCCGATTTGTCTTTTCGCATTCATTCTATCTCAATCTGTCAGGATTAGAACAATTGCTTCGAAACTCAGAAGCTGGTAGAAATTCGCAAGACGAGACGCTTCCGGTCGATAGCATCCGATTTGTTCATTTGAAATGCCGAAATTCAGTCTGTGATCGGGCAATCGTTCCACCGTCAGCCTGCTCGCCTGAAATGTCGAGGGCGTTTCTGAACGAGCTTGGAAGGATGCACCACTTGCTGAAGAACCGCCGCTATTTCATCCACCAGCAGCAAAATGAAACGTATGCAGAATTTCTAGGCTTCCGGGAGGGTACGTAAACGCCAGCCTGAATTCGAGAGGGGGATTTTCCTGTTAATTTGTGACCCTTCCGAAAAAAAAACCGAGTTAAATTGGTCCAATACTGATGACGCACAGAAGCGATTCCTGTCCGATACTTTCGTTATGGAACGTTGCATGGATGACGGAGCCTTTCTGTATCTGTGGTCTCTGGAAAGACGTTTTCCCGTCAAAAAGTGGGATCGCTCCCGTTACGATCAAAACGAGCAGCCTCCTGAAATCCTGTATCGCCGTGAAATAGTAAAGACGCTGATCTTTTTCTCTCCGGATACGAAAAAACGCCACATAAACGAATATGGCTCGGTCCACAAGAAGACTCATCGAGGAAGATTGTAGAGGAGACCAAACGAAGCCTCAAGCAGTGGGAGCGAGCTACAAATTAGTTCATTCAACGTTATCCAAAAATCTACCAATAACCAGCTGAGGGAATCTCGCCCGCGTGCATTGGGTGCCAAAGGTCATACTTTGATACTTGCGACGGGATTGTTAATAATTCAATCAATCAATCAATCAATCAATCAATCAATCAATCAATCAATCAATCAATCAATCAATCAATCAATCAATCAATCAATCAGGCGACCATGAAACTTCTTCACGGGGGGATTTCCGTTGTATGAAGTTTCATGATTGACGCCCATCGACAATTTGGCGCCTACCGAAAATTTCCCGCCTAAGGCTGCAGCTTGTTAAGTCTATTCAGTGATCCGCCCTTGGTCTCGAAGTCTTTCTTTTCTCATCTCCATCTTTCTTTTTTATTGAAGTAAGCGTATTCTCTCCGATAATTATAATGTGAGTTGAGATCTGAACGATTGCATCCCGGATGAACGTTTCGGTATCATCATTCGCAAAAGGAGTGGAGAAATCTTTCTGCCTCCCTCCAGAGAGATCCTGGCTACGCCTCAGGTCGTTGCAGTTCGGGCACGAGACGCTGTGAAGCTCACGAAAAGAGATTTTGATTGAAGCCATTGCACCTTTCGTAACATATCGAAATTACCTTCGAAGCTCCGGTTTCCCGCCTTCGATAGTCACCAAGGAAACACTTGGTGATACATCATATTTCGAACAAACACGGGATGATCTCCTTCGTGTATCTCATTCAAAAACTCTCTGACTCGGAATATGGACCTCAAGATTTCCTGATGTAGCTTTCGTTGATGACCCGTAGGAGAATAGAATCAGGAAACCTAATTTTTCACAATCAGGAAAGCGATGTTTATTATGAAGCGGTCACTCCCGTTCGTATCTAAATCCATCATTGAAGATGTCACGTCTCGGCAGTAGAAAATGTGTATCAAAGAACATCTACTCTACACTGGCAGCGACGACCGTGGAATTATCTTCGGACGAGAAAGCCTCGTAGATCTTGATCGGGGACGTCCGGGGACACGAAATTTGTTTTACGGTATCGTGTGATATTCGAGGAATCAAGAAAACGTTGTTTCAGGACTGCGCACGGCTGCGCTCGGGTGCAATGCACGTTTTGTTTCCGCGGGAATCCGACGCGTGTGATTTCACCTAGGAAAATTGTCATAATCCCAGCTCGGAGACTCATGAACCTACAAATAGGCCTAATGGGATCTTTATTCGTCTAGTGGTTCCACTTCACACCTGCATATCGAGGAAAATCGGTCTCAAGGTGGTGGTGCGTTTTTCCAGGAGCGCGCGTGATGGCGACTGCAGCGCTTCCACGAGGCATCCAAATTCAAATGTTGTAGGGTGCTAACCACAAATATCGTACCGGCTGGCTGGCTCGCTGGCTGGCTGGGAACTGAGCATATCGAGGATTAGCATGGTACTATGGCCGGGTTGTTTTCAAGTACCTTTTGCCAAAGTTACCTTATCGCACGAATGGGTTACAATGGGAGACAGAACTCTAGAATCCAAAGTGCGAAGAATCCGGCATGCCGCTCCGAGCCAGGAGACCAAGCGTTCTATTTTTGCGTACCGTTGGAGTTCACTCAATTGCGAAATTTCGTTGCTGAATTATGATTTACAGATACGAATCGTATAATCAGATCGAAACAACTCTGATTGTCGGATCTAAGCACTGGGTGCGTCCGCTCTCTGCCGCTCCCAATGGTCGATTTCGTCGTTTTCTAATCTTTGTTATCGGCACGCTCACGCCACTGAACTTGAAAAAGCGCCGCAGGGTCTGTTGAGCTGATCGATCGTTATTTTCCTTTGATCGTCGTGTCAATCATGAAGAGAGTGAGGCTGAGTGGTGCGGCATTCAGGAAGAGACGTGCCCTCAGAGCGACGGCAGAGGAGCGGGATGGTGGCTCGCTGCAGAAGTTCCTCAATTTGCCAACTTCAACTCAGGAAGACGAAAAAAGCGTCATCGTCCTCTGATGAGGAGGAGGCGAGCCTGCATCTAGCGGCGGAACTCCTCGATGCGAATAATAGCGCTGAACTCAGCGCGGCCCACCAATCTAAGCCTCAGGAGCCATTCGCTCTGGCAAGCGGACTCGATACAGACTCCGCTGATTGTGAGGCAGGAAGCGTGCTTGAAACGAACTTCTTGAGCAGTGACCAAGAGCTCAACGATATAGGACGCTGGCCGCACAGGATTGATGAGGAACAACATGCGTCTCATGTTGATAAAGCAGGGAGCATCAGAGATTCAGAACCTTGATTTCCCATTCGATGTAATGAGCAGCAATGGTGAAAACGCGAAAGGTGCCACAAGGAAACTGTCCCGTGACTGGTTTCTCCGTCGTCTCGCAGACGAAGAGGAGTATCTGAGGTCGTGGATGATCTACTCGCCATCAAAAGCATCATTGTATTGCTTCTGCTGTCGATTGTTCCCTCCAACGATGTGGACTCCAACCTGAATTCTACGGATGGTTTCAACCAATGGTGGAAGATCAGCGACAAAGTTCCACAATGTGAAAACAGTGTCGCACATAACAGATCCTTTATGGAGTGGAAGGAACTGCAACTGCGTGTGAAGGCAGGAAATATGTACAATTGATCAAAAAGAGCAGCAGATGAGAGATAGGGAAGCAGTGCGATTGAAAGAAATTTTATCCAGGGTTCTTGATATTGTGAAGCTCCTGGCGAAGCAAAACTTGGCGTTCCGCGGTCATCGCGAGCACATAGGTTACTATGATGAAAACGAGGGTTAGTTGCATTCGATGAACAGGGGCAATTTCCTAGAAATCGTAAATTTTCTCGCGAAGTATGATCCTGTACTACATGATCATCTTCTCAGGGTCAGTAATAATAGCAAAATCGCCATATCCTATCTGTCCCCAAAAATTTAGAACGATTTCATAGGGATCCTTGGCGATCATGTGCGGAGAAAGATACTCTAACAAGTGCGAAAGTCCAATTGAAGAGCCGAGATCCAAAACGGCACAACTCCAAAATTTTCGATTTCGTGATTTTCGCAGATTATTGTGGAGCTCGACAGCCCGCACTTTTGGCTATGGAGATGGACTTCGAAATCGGCTTCCCTCCGACTTTTATCTGATCTAACTCTCTCAATAATGAGTCCAGGTGAAGAAATCATCAGGCGTCATCAGCGGCTCCTTTCCTGCTTTCCAACAAAAAAAAGAAACGCTTGACGTAAATCGAAACGCTCTTCCGTGATTCGTCCGTCCGCCTAGTTCAAAGGTGAGTTCCATGCAGCACGAATCTTCCCTGTTGGGGAGGATTTCACGATATTCCTCCGGCTTCAGAGCGGACATCTCTTGGGAAAACAGCTCCTGTCGGAGACTCAGATCTGGAATAAGGGAAATAATATCTTGTGAGGCTTGTAAAAATCCGCGACGCCGAATAAATATCGCTTGGACTGTGGAGAAGGATATCTTGGAAAAGTGGTCGTGAGCTGTGTCCTTCTCGACACTGACACCTGAATCCGCGAGCTTTAGGCGAGAACCTCGATATTGATTGTATTCTTCGGGTGAATTACGAAGTCCCACGTGGAGAATATGACCGATCTCGCGGCCTAAAAGCTTGGTGGTGTAACCAGAATCCGTGACTTCATATTTTTTCTGTTGCAAAGTGTCCTCATATATGTCCTTCTGTGTCTAGGTTTTTTGCCTGTGCACACGTTTCTGTCAGCTCCCACTGTTTCTCGTGGTTTTGGTGCTCCTGACCCCCTGTATGGTTTGTCCGCCGCGAAGCGCCGCCCTGATCGCAGCAACTATACACACAGCGCATCCTCAACTCCGTCTTTCTCGGCTTCCTAGCTTCAAGATGTCGCAACATCTTACGACTCCAGCCCGTCGGGCCGGTCAATGCACAGCCTGTCAAGGCTTTCCGGGCAACATTGAACCCTTCCGCTGTGTTAGGTGTGAATCTCCGACTCATAGGAAGTGCATCGCTTTCACATTTGTTCTCCGCTGCTCCCCGATGAGCCTTGAGCGTGATTTCCACCGTCTTGCGTGCCGCACTTCGATATCCCACACACCGCCTCGCTCTTCTCACGTTTCCCATGTTCCACTGTACTCATCATGTCGACACATACTGTTTACCGACACTACGCACTCTGGTTCTATTTCGGTTCCCGACGGTGACGGTACCATCTCTCAAGATGTTCCTCCGAATCTGGCCGGCGCCGCCGGGCTCCCGGAGGATGCCGCCAAACCGTCAGTCACTCTAGACAAGCTTTCTCAGTGCCGTACTTACGGTTGTGTTCACTCATCTCAAGAGGTTGACCCATCTATCTGTCCGGTTTGTCGTTATTTCCCCGTCACCAGCCCTATCCTCACCTCACCAGTGATCCTATCCAACTTGCCGTCAATGCCCAGGCCTCCCCCACCAATAATTGCAACCTAACTCCCCCTTCCTTTTCAGCTTACGACCGCGGTGTTTCACCCAAAGGCCCTCGCGCACGGACGACCCTCTCACGCGCCGAGCGAATCAAATAGGTGTCAGTTCTGGGAGAGAGGACGACAACAAACCGATTGGTGAGTGCCCTGAGCCTGTAATTAGAACGGGCCCCCTGTCTCTCCACTATCAGCTGCCCCTGTCCGACTTAAACGAACACTGGTCTTTGTTGCCTGCGTGCGACACGATGTCACGGCCTCGGCGATCTGTCTACCCTCGAACATGTCTGCGGACGACACCTTAACCGCAACGACCCGACCTATCCTACCTAAACTCTCTCCTTACCGATGTACACTCTCCCTTCTCTTCCCTTGGAGTCGTCATCAACGAGGCCAAGACCCAGCTTATCTTCTTCCGTCTCAGGGACTCCTCGAAGCCTGGTCTTGTCGTTCTCGAGAACTTCCCGCTGACCCCTTTTCCTACCGTCAGTTGCCTAGGAGTCACTATGTCTGAAAATTCTCATGATATACCCACGTGTGCTCCGTGTCCACTCGTATCCGCTCCTTAAGTTACGGTATCGTCCGGTTACGACGTCTTGGCTTCCCGCGCTCTCACCGCCTCAATGTGTTCAGCGCATTGGATAACTGCCTCCTCACATATTGTATGTGTCCCGGGCTGCGTTCCTAAATCCGTGCTCAATTCTCTAAAAGCTGTCCAAAAATCTCCTCTTCGCATCGCTCTGGTCAAGTCGCCCTTTGCTTTTGTCTCCCATCTCTTCTCCAATCTCCGAATCCTCTTCGTCAACAACCTTCACAGTTTCCTATTGGCCTGTTTCGCTCATCGCTCGTTCTATCATTCTCAAACTCTTCCCTTTGCCGCCTTCCGACACCCTGCTGCTGCTGCTGCTTCTTCTCTCCCCCGGCGGGACAGGCATCTTGACCTCAACCCCCCTGTATCCTTCACCACTTTTCCTCGCACTTCTCCCACTGCTCAACTAGCGACGGTCTCAAACAAGCTCCCATCTGAACTAATTGTAATCTCCATCTCTCCACCTGCCCGCTTCCGTTCTGCTCTCAAAACACACCTGATCACTCTCTAATTCTTCCCATCTCAATATGCGGCTTTCCATCTTTGGCTTGCGTGGCCTAAGTGAGTGACCATCATTGACTCTTGCGCTGACGAAAAGTCCAGAAAGTATCTTGTTCTGAAGCTCTCTTTTCGGAACGCTCGATGAATCGGGCGTTCAAAGGTCAAATATTTTTAGGCTCCACCTCGCCGTGTTCGCTTTCCCGTTTTCTCCGCGATGCGTCTCAGGCCATCGGAGACAAGGTTTCACACGTTGACCACCTTGACAATCGCGTATTGACGACTAAATTGATCTGGATTTCCGCGATCTGCGCTATAGAAGTCCAAAATTTGAACCGCGGGAATCTTTTAAATTTTCTGCGAACAAATGTCGAACGAGCGCCTCGCTTCGTTTAAAGCCATAATTCGCTCAAGAGGCGATGAGTGCCCCCGGAACAAAACGGCCCGAGATAATATCGACCTATAATTGGCTCTTTTTCCGTCAAATCAAAATCTCAGGCGCGATGGGAGACAACCGCGAAGACTCCGACCCCCGTTTGATGAACACCCCCGTCCCACCACGAGTTTTGCCCGGAGCCATCCCGATGGAGGCGGATTTTTCAAGCCCTGGTGACAACCCTTTCGACGTGAGGGAACTTCCAGCACCATTGTCGCCCGGGGCCAGCCCGATGGAGGAGAATTCTTCAAGTACTATTGTTGACCCTCCCAACGTGGAGGACTTTCTACAACAATCGTCTTCTTCAAGTTCCGGGCAAAATCTTTCCAACGAGGAGGAGTCCCCACCACCAGAACGGTTTCGCTCCATCGCAGTGGGAACTGATCCCGTGGTCGGCTCTAGCGAAGAGCGGCGGAACAGATCAATATTAAGCATTCATGATACTTGTAGAGTTCTCTCTCTTCCGTCTCGTTCCCTCCTCTTCGTTTGCATGTCTACATGTTCTGTCAAACTTTCTAGTCGTACGTCAGCTCTGAGGAAAGCGATTCCGGTTTCTCAGATAGGATCCAGGATGACTTCGACGTAATCTCTTGTGAGGTAAATTTCCTACAAATCTTTAATGTGTACGTGTTCCGAACGTCAGATCCGTCGTTTTCACCTGATTCATCTATGCTAATCACGCGTTCTCAGGCAGTCCACCAGAGACGAAGAGAGGCCGCGGAGAGAGATCGACAGGAGTTCTTACGCGCTGAGAAGAGCGCCTCTCTGTGGGAGGGGAAATACCAGGAGGCCGTATGTATCTCTCACCATGTTTCGTTCATCCTTCAGACCCCCTCTCTAAATTTAACGAACGAAAGCGTTCACCATAGAAAAAAAAGAATCATATCTTCTATGACTTTACACAACTCTGAACATCTTTTAACCCTTTAGGACGATGAGCGAAATCGACTCCGCGCCGCCGTCGAGACCGCAAAAGTGGAGCGTGCAGATTTGATTCGAGTGGAATGTGAAGCAGCAACATGGAAAACGAAATTCGAGAATCTTGTACGTGTCTATCACCATGTACACAATGGGGGCAGTTGCAGATATTCAGTGTCCCCGAAGTATTTTTTTGCTTCGCGAAGACACAATTGAAAACTGACCCCCTTGATCCGTCACTGTCTTTAACATCAACTCTTACATCTTTCAATCCCAAAGGAGAAGGCTCTAACCGAAGAGCGAACTCGTGTTCGGTCCCGGATCCCGGACCGCGAGCGAGATCGTCGCAACCCCCGACGAAGAGAGCGGTCTCGTTCCGGAGACAGAGGTGAACGATAGAGAGAACCGAGATGGCTGCACTGAACGGGAGCGTGACAGATCAAAGTGAGCTGAAACAGGGCACGTATAGTATTCGATCAGCCAGAGTTTGGGCGGGACATTTTCGCAGCGTATCCGTCTTGCCTCATTACGACAACGACAACAATTTCCCTGCCAAGTCAAGGGTGTCCTTCAAGTCAAGTCAAGCTTGACTCAGCTTCACTTCAATCATCCACTTCGTCTCGGATTCCCCCGAAATTCGAAATTCGGGAGGCTGAAGCTTCGCGATTCAAGTCAAGTTACTACACAAATATTTGGATGAACTGTTTCCACACCCTCATGAGCCGGATGAGCAGAAGGATGAGTAGAAAATCCAGGTTGTGGATTTCATCCTCGAGATGATGAGCCGTGGGTGTGTTCGATCGATCAACTCGGACCCCGGAGTGCTTTTGACTCTCTTCTGCATCTCCTGCTATGGAAACTTCAATGTAAACTTTTCATGCTCCGGGATTTCGCCCGGAACTAGTTGATGCAGATGTATGAGGTTTTCAAGATCAGCTTTTCTTCATCTGAAACGAAGAAGAACCTCACATTACAAGAACTCGAGTTCAGAGAACACATTTTTTGCCTTAGAATTTCGAGCGGTCAGCGTGTCGCTCTCCCGGCGGGCGCGGTACAAACTATATCATCTTCTGCTTTCAGGAAGCACTCATAGTTACGCGAGGTTACGAATTTTCGCGACATGAGATCGTCACATCGGACGGTTACCACATAGAGTTCCATCGACCACAAATAAGGGACGGTTCTCTGCTCCCGGTCGTGATTGGAGCGCATCTTTTGGGAACTTCGAACAGCTACGTTATGGACCCCGCTGGAACGGGTGAGTGAAAGCAAGAATCGGTCACCGTTCGCTGTGCATAGCACCAGAAGATTGTCAACTTTAGCTGATGGCCGTTCCAAGCCATTCCAATCGCCCGATTCAATTCACTCCCTCGAGTCACAACTCCTGGAATCTCCCAGCGGACTCGCTGCGGGAAAAGGTCGCGACAATCACTACGCCTTGGCGCCGCTCAGGTCCAAGGGGAGGTCATTGTCAAGAACCTCTCTTGATCAATGGTTGAGTTCATAGATCGCCACTGGCTTTCGATCTGAATTCCTCCAACATTCGAGAAGGTTATCGGAGCCGTCAGTTTCTCTCACAGAACCGAACCGAGTGAAATATCCCGACGAATTCACTTGCGCGCTTTCAAAAGTCGATCTCGTTAGGTCGATGGCTCTCTACTCTGCCATTGTGTCTGAATTTTCATCCATTTCGACCCCACAGCGTTCGTGTACGCCGATGCAGGCTTTGATGTTTGGCTCGTGAACAACCGGGGTACCCGGTACGGCCAGAAACATTCAACTCTTGATCCTTACACTCATCACTATGATTTCCACGAGTTTACAATTGTGGAGTTGGCGGTCATCGATCTGGCCATAATTTTTGGATTTGGATTTGGATTTTTTTGATCTTTCATATGCACATATGATCCCTTTCTTTTCAGGGGTGAATTGTATTGCATTCACAGATCATCTTTCGTTGTTCTCTCATCTTCTTAGGATTTCCTTCGTCCTTCCGAGGTCCTTCGGTGTTGTGTCGGGTTGAAGTCCTAGTCGGCGCGGAAATTCCTGCTGGGAGTGTTTTCCTTCATCACATTCCAGAACAACATGTCTGTCGGTTTCTGGGGCTCCGCATCGAGCGCATTTTATATTGATGGAAGGATCGCGGGAGTTTTGTCGGCTCTTCGTGTTGAGCATTCCCGCTCTGGCCAGTGCCAGGAGACGACTTCCCCGCGAGTTATCGTACATTTCCATTCCGAGACCTCTCGTCTCTTTGGACTGACGATAGACAACCAGTGTGGATTTGGATTCCATATTCCGTTTCCATATGAAATCCAATTTATTCTGCACTCTCGTTTTGAGTTCTTTGCGGAATATGTTCCACATCGGTGTGCCTGATGTATTTCTGGTCATTCTGAGATCTTCTAGGTCATACTGAGTCCTCAAGGTTCTGAGTCTCTCCGTTGCCTTCACTTTCGTGTTCGTTATCTCAGTGGCCGTGAGTACAAGTCTGGGCCATCTACTTGGGTCCATCTGTCTCACCCTCTCAAAATACATCACTTTGCTGGTGGTTTCCCTGGCATCGAAAGAACTCCAACCTAGTTCTCCTTCGATGAACTCCTTTGATACTGTGGAGTGTGGTATGCCAAGAGCCCACCTTCCCGCATCCCTTTGCCTGACTTCGATGTGGTTTCTTAGTCTTCTAGGCATCACGATTATTGCATTGCAATATGTGAGTTGCGGTACTGCGGTGGCTTTCCAAAGAATTTTGGACACTTCGAATCTGTTGAAGCTCCAAAGTGTTCTCGCATTGAGTCTTTGAATCGCCTTGTTGGCCTTGTCGGTCAGTTTATCCCAATGTTGGGCTACATAATCGATTTCGGCGGATAGTTCGATTCCCAGGTACTTGTAGGATTCCACTATAGGTATTGGCAGTCCTTGTATAAGAAGGTCAGAATCTTCTTGAAGGAAACTCAGATCGATTCTCTGGAAAGCGAATTTCTCATCTCTACATGTATTCCCCGCAGGTCAATTTCGTTGGAGTCTCGGAGGGCGCCGCCTCGTTTTTCGCGCTGTTGTCGAAGAAGCTGTCGTACAATGATGTCATAGCCAAAGCCTCCAGCTACGGAGGGTTCCTCAGTTTCTGTTACAATACCGATCTTCGCTACACCTTCATTGCTCTGCCATACGATATCTTCGGCGTGAGTAGTCGATCAGCTGCGAACTCCACACTTCCTCAGTGATTTGGAGCTCCGTACTTATCCTTCAGGAGAAGCGAAAAACAAAGTTCGAATTCTATTTCCAGGATTACCTGTTCGACTTCGTCCCTGCAAGAATGATCCTTGATTTAGACATGATTTAGACATTTAGACAGCAGACTATGCGAATTCTCTGCCGTGAACTTCCTCGGCTTTGAATCGAGTTACTATCTAAACACGGTGAGTCGTCAAATGATTCTTTCGGAACAATTCGATACAGAAGCTGATCGGAAGCTCTTAATCCTCGAGCCTTCTTCCTTTTGCAGACTAGAATGGGTGTCTACGGTAAGAATTTCCCAGCAGGATCCTCGTTGAGGAATTTCATGTGGTACGGCCAGGTGTGTATCCTATCGTCCGCAACCTAAGCATTGAATTTCTCCGTCAAGCCCACCTTCGAGTCAGACTCCAACTCGTTCTTGTTTTCAACTGTAGAGCCGACTATTCGGTTGTGACGGGAACATGAGAGAGTTCGATTACGATTACGGTGTATTGACCCGTCTGCTGATAAAACTAGGCCTGAGAAAGTCAAAGAATCTCGAAGTTTACGGAACCCCAGAACCACCGATCCTCGAGGCAAAGAACATCAAAGTCGATCTCAAAATGTACTACAGCGATGGTGATGTGCTCATAACCTCCAAGGCAAGTTCCCATCGAATACATTCCGTGGAAGCTGGGGTTTCACAACAAAATCAAAACCCTTACTCCCTCTTGCCAATTCTTCATCGATAATAATCGACGAACATTTTCCATAGGAATCGCACAAAGTTCGAGAGGATCTCAATATTCCGGAGAAACATTTCCATCGCATACCAGACTGGCGATTTTCGCATTTCAACTTTGTCATCAGATGCCGGCCACTTGCCATCGATGAACATAGCATCAACTTCTTCAAAGGAGTCGAGGCAGCGTGGAAGCCCGAGTCGTCCGAAGGCATTTGAAAGAGACATCGAGGAAAATTCTCTCGATATTTGTACTCACCGTGCCCTTCTGTATCATACTGTAATTACTCCACCTGTGAAAAGCCGTTGACGAATGTCACTCTGTAAACTTCCCGCCGATGAGAAGAATGTTCGCCTGATTTCCTGGGAGGTCCGCGACGAAGATAGTTTTCTTATTTCCAATGGAAACAAATAAATCTGTTGACCGTAATCTCGACTTCGATCATTCTGCTGGAAGCTGTGAGTGTACGATCCCTGAGTAAGTTGAAGGAAGATTTCGTCCACTCGTGGCGGAGGCGCCGGATTCAATGTTTTCAACAATCTCTCCATTCCTTTTTCGCAATCTCGTGTCGGGAAGATGACGCCGCAAAGTCAACCCAAGACCAAAAGCGGATCGTGACCATAAATCTAGCGGGGTAGCTTCCAACATCCAACTTGCGGACGTTCGATTTAGTTTCCAGATTCTGACCTTGGTCGCCAGCAGTCAATAAATGATCAGTTCAAAATTTTTCAATGATGGAAGCGAATTAGGTTTCCGGCGAAATGGGCTGTAGCCGCGTGGAAGCTTGCTTCGCGAAGAAGAAGATCGCCTGTCTCTAATGGCCTGCGATGTCACGGGACTTGAACATGATGGAGAACGTGCCTCGAGCTCTGGTTCTACCAATTCGTTATAAATGTGCTACCTTCCAATCGCCTTGAGAAATCACTTCGAATAAAGCTTAGCTGCGGCATACGATGGAGAAATCGCGAAAAGTTGCTTTGTGCTGTGATTGTGTGATTAATGATTATGTCGGGAAGTGTAACTGGCAAAGGGAGCCTTTGTCTATACTTCATCACGGGATTGCTTGCTGAAACTTCGCTGCGGTTTAGACGCTCAAACTTCGACAAACTCGAGTCTCAGATTTAGAGATTGACTATCTCAAAACGTTCAAATACCATCAAATGATTTTGTATGAATGAGCCTAATGTGAGAGATCGATCTTTCAGAAGTTGGTGGCCCTGAAAAGGGCCGTTTTTTTTGAAACGTCGAACATCTACTTGGAGGAGGTGTACTTGGTGACGGCCTTGGTTCCTTCAGAGACGGCGTGTTTGGCCAACTCTCCGGGGAGAAGGAGCCTCACAGCGGTCTGGATTTCCCGAGAGGTGATCGTCTACCTCTTGTTGTAGTGGGACAGACGGGAAGCCTCGGCGGCGATGCGCTCGAAGATGTCGTTCACGAAAGAGTTCATGATCGACATGGCCTTTGATGAAATACCAGTGTCGGGGTGAACTTGTTTCAGGACCTTGTAGATGTAGATCGAGAAAGACTCCTTCCTCCTGCGCTTCTTCTTCTTCTTGTCGGTGGCACGGACGTTCTTCTGGGCCTTTCCGGCCTTCTTGACAGCCTTTCCACTCGCTGCAGGCGGCATCGTTGAACAGTTGCTCAAACGAGAGTGACGAACATCGAACCTGCCGCTCTATTTCAGTGTTTTGAGAGAGGCGAAAACAGCGCCAAAAGTTCCGCGCTTTGAGAGAGGGAACCCTCAGCGCCGACAGAATCGCCCTCGCCTGATGCTATAAGAGGCAGCGAGTGCATGTCAGGCTCACTCGTTCACTTCTGTCAACGAAAGTATCATCATGTCTGGACGCGGAAAGGGAGGAAAGGCAAAGTCGAAGGCGAAGACTCGTTCTTCTCGTGCGGGACTTCAGTTCCCCGTCGGTCGTATCCATCGTCTCCTCCGCAAGGGAAACTACGCCGAGCGTGTTGGTGCCGGAGCTCCCGTGTACCTCGCCGCCGTGCTTGAGTACCTGGCTGCTGAAGTTCTCGAGTTGGCAGGAAACGCCGCTCGTGACAACAAGAAGACCAGAATCATCCCCCGTCATCTTCAGTTGGCCATCCGTAACGACGAAGAATTGAACAAACTTCTCTCAGGAGTCACCATCGCCCAGGGAGGTGTCTTGCCCAACATCCAGGCTGTTCTTCTCCCCAAGAAGACCGACAAAGCCGCTGCCTAAGCTTCTCGAATCGGAGAGCGTAAAAAAACGGCCCTTTTCAGGGCCACCAAATTCAACAAGATCGTTAGCTCAGCAGTCGTCCAACAAATTATGTATTTCTTTCTAGAACCCGAACTTTGATCCCTATTATTTGACTTTTCGTCGTAGTAGTCAGATATAGTAAACACACGATGAAGTGAACATTCCGGTATTTTAACGTTCGAGCCGTGTTCACAAACTTTGACTTAAGCAACAAGATAACCAGGAACCTTCCGCCAATCTCTAGACGTTAATAGATTGAAATTCTTTCAGTTGTCGTTCAGCGAAATTTCGAGACGCTTCCTCGTTCGATGTTTGACACGTCAGAGGCATTCTTTCTCCCTGAAACCTAGCAGAAAATCACTCTAGTATTCATCCAGAATCGTGGCCCGAGTTTCGATTTTTCGCGGCGGCAGCTCATCGGATTTTCGAAGCAAAAACGAACTTATGGTTCTTCTAAAGGTTTCAATAGAGAGGTCTGGGGATATTGGAATTTCAGTATCGATGGAAATCCTCCAAACATTCGTGGCTCATGAACAACTCGATTCTGCTTCGAAAACCTCATGATCTAAGAACAAGTTATCGGGAACGAAAACGCGTGGAATCGCTCGACGAAACCCAGCGATTCCGCTCCGTTGCTTCCGCCTATGTCGGGGTGAGCGAACATGTCGCCCTGAAACTCAGGTCGATGCGCGTTTATAGGACGATTAGAATCGATATCATGGAACGAACGACACAGAGAGGAAAATGATAGCTGTCCCGCAGACCGACAGTCTTGATTTTGAGACATGCGAGAATCAAATCATTTTCCACGACACCGTGTTCGGCGAATGAAAACATCTAACATGCCAAGGGGAGCTGGATCTTTTAAAGTTTGGTGGCCCTGAAAAGGGCCGTTTTTTTTCGACGAGTCGAATGGGCGATGAGTGTTTAGCCTCCGAAACCGTAGAGGGTGCGTCCTTGTCTCTTCAGGGCGTAGACGACGTCCATGGCGGTGACGGTTTTCCTCTTGGCGTGCTCGGTGTAGGTGACGGCGTCACGGATGACGTTCTCGAGGAAGACCTTGAGGACACCTCGGGTTTCTTCGTAGATCAGACCGGAGATTCGCTTCACTCCACCACGACGAGCCAAACGACGGATGGCGGGCTTGGTGATACCCTGGATGTTGTCACGAAGAACTTTACGATGACGCTTGGCGCCACCCTTTCCAAGACCTTTTCCTCCCTTTCCGCGTCCAGACATGTTTCAAACGAGATCAGAAACAGAATGATGTTCTCGTGGTGCCTCCGACTTATAACAGCTGCCTCAGCACCGCCTCGTCTTTGGAGCGGTCGAAAAGGGAGAGGAGGACAGCCACATCACGATGTGTTCCGCTTTGTGTGAGGAATGCACTCATTTCCAGATTTAGAAGGAATTTGAGAGCAACTTGAATATTAGATAGAATTCTCAGTTTTCTCGAACAAACAAAAAGAAAGTGTTTTTTCCCTCATTAACTTCTCCTATCTTTTCGACTCAAATTGTTTCAGCTCTTGCTCGTCTGTAGGCTACCACTCGGAAGCTCCTCCTACTCGAGCGACTCTCCCGGCTCCAAAAGTATAAGAGCCCCCGCGCTGCGCTCTTCGCGATATTCTCGATTCTCGAGTCAGAAACTCAGCATCATGGCTCGTACGAAGCAAACCGCTCGCAAGTCCACCGGAGGAAAGGCTCCGCGTAAGCAGCTGGCCACCAAGGCTGCTCGCAAGTCCGCCCCGGCCACCGGTGGAGTGAAGAAACCTCATCGTTACAGGCCCGGTACCGTCGCTCTTCGTGAGATCCGTCGTTACCAGAAGTCGACTGAACTCCTGATCCGCAAGTTGCCCTTCCAGCGTCTCGTTCGTGAGATCGCTCAGGACTTCAAGACCGATCTCCGTTTCCAGAGCTCTGCCGTCATGGCCCTCTTGGAGGCCTCTGAGGCGTTCCTCGTCGGTCTCTTCGAAGACAGCAACTTGTGCGCCATCCACGGCAAGCGTATCACCTTAATGCCCAACGACATTCAAATCGCTCGTCGCATCCGAGGCGAACGCGCTTGATTCGTTCTTACAGAATCAGAAACGATCAAATCAAGCAATCGTTCGAGGCTGAATAAGCAACGTCATTGCTCGCTGCGAAGAAGTTGCGACCAAAACGACGTTCATGTCTTTCATGTTCAGCCGGGTGATGCTGTAGGCATATAATCTCAAGTTTCTATAAGGAAGGATTCTCCATAATCAGACAAAAAATTCCATCTAGGAGATCCGTGTGGTTCGTGCAAGTCATGACTCTGACGAGTTTCTTCTCTCCGACGTGCTGGTTGTCTCGTGTGACGTGCGTCTGTAGTTGAAGAAGGAACGAGTCTACCGATGGTGGTTGTGAACACGATTTGCGTATTCGGATTTGATATACTTGTACATCTGGTGGAAATCTTCATATTCGAGTCATTTTGTCATTGACCGATCTGTAAATTTAATTGAGTACCTAAAATAGAGCAGAGCACCGTTTCGTTTCGTGCTTCAAAGACAGCAGTCCGATGTGTTTTTTGTTTGATTGATTCAAATGAGTCGTTATTGCAACTCTAAAGTCGGACCTTTCGGCTCAGTCAGAGATGATTTCCCGACAGTCCGCAGTTTTTCGCCGAATTCGAACAATTACCATTTCACATTTCCACGCTCAATTTTCAAATCTAGTCGCAACAAGAAGAACAGACTTTCCAGAGTAGGAGTTGTAGTTCGGCTTCCAGGAGACGAATATCGTATGCTTCTCTATTATATTCTCTTTCCCATTCATCCAGCATTATCCAGCTGAATTCACATCGAGGATCAGGATGGTTGTCTTGAGAAACAAGTTTCTCGAGAGCATGCTGGATTGCATGTCCTCGATCACGAGTCATAAGGTTACACACATCTGCGGGCCATGTTTTCCATCTCGTGCGATCAATTTAATCGATTCAAGTCGGGAAAGATCGTTTCTCTGGCTCAATCGAAATGTCTGTTCCGAGATCATCGAATGCTTCCTGTATCCCCGTCCGGGTGTCTCTTCAGACGTGAGCCTGGAGACACATCTAGACCTCAAGAAATCGATCCGATCGACCAAACCTGTTCCTTTGATCATAGACGACGCTTGCGTTTCAAATCGTTATACGCTGGTCATAATTCCCCCGCGTGGCATACCTTAATCCTCTAGCTTGAGAATAACTTGGAAATCGATAAGAAGTTACCAAACAAGGCGTCTAGGTGTTCCCAAAGTTGTAATTCGACATCCATGACCAGAGATGGTCACTTCTCGGGTCACCGAGATTCACGAGATCAATGAATTCAGGGTTACAGAGACTCGTTTGGTAAATCTATCATTCGGGTTCTGCATTGGAGATGCGTTTGAAGGAATTAACGAAGCATTTTTTGGTTTCCGAAGTTCCTGCGGCGGCTGTTCATTACCTCGGTCATTTTGGCTGATGAAGTCTGAATCTCGAGAATACGGGATAGGCAAATGATCACTGATATGTAGAGCCTCGACTTACCCTGACATTTTTTCGCTGAGAACCGAACATGGATCTGACGGACATCACAGTGGGAACCGAAAACACAGTCGACATTCACGGTGATTCGAGAGAGGAAACACCTGAAACTCTCGCGTAATCGCTGCATTACCACTCTATTCTATCACTCGTAAGGTTGGTCGGGGTTGAACTGGATGTTGAGATGACGTTCGAGGATTAACTCGTGACATCTATCTGACCGTAAATTTTCGACGGCCTTCCTTATGCTCGGGACTTAAGGTGATCTTCCGAGTTCCTTCCTAGAATCTCTTAAGCGGGTTGAAATCTGGGTCAATGCCAAGCACTTCATCGAATCCTGTCGCGAGAAGCCCGTTCGAAGTTGACTCGACAGAACGAACTATCGCGAGCTGCGCTTCCATCGGAATCGATAGGGATTCCGGTTTCGTGATGGCTTTGGGAATAGCTGTGAACCTAGCGATTAGATGGAGCTCTTTTTCTAGTAGGATCGTCGACCAGAGACTCCAACGCCGTCAGAGCGATTTCCCCTCGATCTCTGAGACGAACAATTTGATTTTCCCGTAATTCTATTCATGATCGAAAACTGTGTTCAAGAACGTTTTCCATCGAATGACGACAGGTGTGGGTGGCAACGACTTCACTCTTTTCCCTCCTACCGACACGGGAAAAAGTTTCACACGGATCATTTCATTTTTGAAGTCCATCAAGAAGCATCTGCCCGCCGTGGAAATTCAGAAAGAGAAGTCGGCGAGATACTCGTTTGTGCTCTCCCTTCTTGAAAGGGGCGTTATTCAAGAAGTCAGACTTTGCAAGAGAACTCGAAAATAGACCGAGATCCGGAACATAACTTCCAGAATGTCTTTGAAAGTCTAGTTCACGTCGCGGAGAGCTCTCTTGATGACTTCTTTTCGAAACACCGCAAAACCGGAAATATTTGCGAAACACTGCGAAACCAGAAGAAAGCACCGGTAGAGGACATGTTTGGGAAATCCGAAGCTCTGCTGTTACGCCTCGTCGTTCTGAAGCGACTGTTTTGGATAACTGCTTTGCCTTCGCGGGAAACGTAAGCGACTTCTTCAAAAAAAGACTCTGAATAAATCTTGAGGTCATTGTTTTCAAGCTAGAAATGAACGAAAACCATCTGACAATGAGACGGAATGAGAATACGAAAATTTCAAAGCTCATATCGGCACCGCTGAATTCAAGCTTCCCTCGACCAGATCGACAGGCTCCAGAAAACTCACGCGCGGCCCGAAAGCAGAATAGCCGCACAGAGAAAATACTGAAAACTGAATGAGAAAAATATAGATCTACATCGGAGCTCAAAACTAGACGCCAGGTGTATGCATTGAATGAATGACATATTGCAGAAGAGGGCTGAATCTTGTTGCTTTGGGTGGCCCTGAAAAGGGCCGTTTTTTTTCGACGAGTCGAATGGGCGATGAATGTTTAGCCTCCGAAACCGTAGAGGGTGCGTCCTTGTCTCTTCAGGGCGTAGACGACGTCCATGGCGGTGACGGTTTTCCTCTTGGCGTGCTCGGTGTAGGTGACGGCGTCACGGATGACGTTCTCGAGGAAGACCTTGAGGACACCTCGGGTTTCTTCGTAGATCAGACCGGAGATTCGCTTCACTCCACCACGACGAGCCAAACGACGGATGGCGGGCTTGGTGATACCCTGGATGTTGTCACGAAGAACTTTGCGATGACGCTTGGCGCCACCCTTTCCAAGACCTTTTCCTCCCTTGCCGCGTCCAGACATGTTTCAAACGAGTTCAGAAACTGAATGATTGAGCTCGGGGCTGGCTGGCTTTATATACTGTGAGAGAGCACCGCCTGTTGCTGGCATGAGACTGCGCGGAGAGGGCAGCGTCAAGTCAGAGGCGCCCGCCAAAACTCTCCCACATCGGAAACGATAAAAACCGGTGGATTTCTCTCAACCGCATCACCAGCGAACCTAGCATCCGCAAGTTGATATCATGGCTCGTACGAAGCAAACCGCCCGCAAGTCCACCGGAGGAAAGGCTCCGCGTAAGCAGCTGGCCACCAAGGCTGCTCGCAAGTCCGCCCCGGCCACCGGTGGAGTGAAGAAACCTCATCGTTACAGGCCCGGTACCGTCGCTCTTCGTGAGATCCGTCGTTACCAGAAGTCGACTGAACTCCTGATCCGCAAGTTGCCCTTCCAGCGTCTCGTTCGTGAGATCGCTCAGGACTTCAAGACCGATCTCCGTTTCCAGAGCTCTGCCGTCATGGCCCTCCAGGAGGCCTCTGAGGCTTACCTCGTCGGTCTCTTCGAAGACACCAACTTGTGCGCCATCCACGCCAAGCGTGTCACCATCATGCCCAAGGACATCCAACTGGCTCGTCGCATCCGAGGAGAACGTGCTTAAGCGACTAGCGCGTCTCGTCGAAAAAAAAAACGGCCCTTTTCAGGGCCACCAAATCTTAAGAGACAACCTCTTCCATGCTTAAAGTGAATGACGGGAAGAAAAACAAACATTGTGAATTTTCGATGCAGCTTTTCACGGAGTGGGATTCAAATAGCGAAGTTCGTTTCTTTCTTCGCATCTGTTCTTCTGGAGAGCTCTTCCTCTCGATGAGCGATCATATCGACCGGCAACGTTTCCTTTTTTTCTGTCTTTGCTCTCGCGTTACTCCACGTTTAATCTCCGCTCCAGTTTCTGTGAAAACTTGTCGGTTTCGGCTCTGCCTCGAAACCGTTCCAACCGCCGGGTTTCGTTTCCTCCCAAGCCGATAACAGATGAGCCCTGAAGGTTTTTTCAAAAATTTTGTCTACGCCGTTTCGTTCAAAGAGCAACAGTGAAGGAAACTGATGCGGACTGGGAAAACGGAAACATTCTCGACGAGTAGTGGGCAGGGTCATAGTATTCGATGTTGTTTGTTGGTTCTTTGAGAGCAGTTTTCATCCGGAGTCGAGGAGTAGGTAACTCGAGCGCATGCCGAAGACAGAAACGCGGAAAGAACGAACATGTACGGGACCGGCAACAACGAGCTTTGCCATTTCGTATCCGTCGAATCCTATCTACGCTGTCGCACATACAAAAGCAGAGGATAAGAGCAACTCTCAAAAATATTTTGTTCTCGAGTCGATGATATTCTATTGGAATCGAGGATTTCGGGATGCTGCGCTCATATTCGAAAACCAGAACATTCTGAAAGAATGGACCATAGACAGTTCACAAAATTGAACTTCAGACTGTTTGATTCTTCGCATTCCACGAGATTTGTTTTTCATCGCAACTCGGAAGACCTCAAACTTCGCCGTCATGGCGTTGGTCGACTTGATGGTTAGCAGGCAGCGGAAACTGTTCCCACTGCCATTGACCTACTCGATGGTTACAACCCTTTTGGACGACTTGCTCTTCCACTGCAATGCTCACGTGTTTCCGATGTAGTCTGAGTGAAGGAGCATACCTGGACCATCCTGACGGGTCTGGTTCGCGCTAGATGTTGCTATCGCTCGCCACAGCGAGATCGTTGTTTTAGGCGCATGGGTTCCATCCTCGAGGAGCGAAGAAACTTCATCTGAAGTGATTAGGAACTGAACTGTGGCTTCTCAACTCCCAGTTCGATTACGAACGACTCCATGAATTCATTCTTTGCTTCAATGGATCCACTCTTCGTTTAGATTTGCGGAAATTCCTTCGTCGAATTTCAGCGACGAACCGTTTTCTCTGTTTCAGAGTTCCGGTCGATGGAATCGCTGAATAACGAGGAGCTTCGAACCCTGTGGATGCCGACCAAGTCTTTGCTGCTTGATTTAAGTTTTTCTCCTGTTTTTTTTTTCAAAATTCTGATTTATGAACTCATCCACGTTTTGAACATCTCAA
>JAJSRV010000018.1:1355786-1497023 GCA_021527715.1 Neoseiulus cucumeris | reverse complement strand
AAAAATTCGTTAATTTCATCGAATAGGATACTCTCTAAATCTATCAGTCTTCGAACGCTTGAAGAATAATTCGTTGTTTCTAACATTGGAATTAAGCTCTCCATCGCGCTAAAGTAGAGTGAGAGAATTTTCTCCGGAGATTTAGTGGTTTTGACTCCTTCTAGATAGAAACTACCGTTGAACTTGATCCGTTTTGGAAATGAATCCCATTTTGAGCATGGATAACGGGCAGATAACTCCGAACCGATGCTTGCATTCGATGCGGAACACGCGTCTGAGTCGATATCGATCAAAAAACGAGAATCGTCAAAATTGGACTTTACTCCGTTTGGAAATCGACTCCTCATATGTATATCTTCTTGATCACCTCTTGGCACTGAGACACTTAGAACCGACTAGCATGTCTACCCGTGCTTTGCTACGGATTTGCTGTGTATGCGATTTGGAGGGAAGCCCGACTTCCAGGGCGCGAATTTTGAAACCCTGAACCATCGCGCAGGAGCAAAAAAAGTCGAAAGGAACGCGGAAAGACGGGAAAACGACCGAGATCACTTTAAACTTTTGTTATGAAGCTCTTTGCAAAACTTCATATGACGGACTGTGCCCTGCCCATGTAGCCTACGACCATCCGGGGGGACTACCCTACAACGCAAAAAAAAAATCAGGCGAATCCGATCAATGGCTACGATTTGTATAAGGAACGAACACACAAACAAACATAATCCCATTTTTATATATTAGTATAGATCTCCAACCTGAAGGCATTTTCCGGCGACTCGACGCAACTCCCGAACGGTCGATTTTTCTTTTCAAGGATCTGTTCTAACTGCCGAATGTTCCAGTCGGCAAATCAGGGATTTTCTTGGCAAGGCTTTGTAGAACACACCAGTTTTATCAGCGTTGTTGTTGAATAATTGAATCGTTTTTTTTTTTTGATAAGCGATATGGTGGTCCGTTGCGCTCCGTGGGCGAGCTCCACAATTTCATGATTTCGAATGGCGCGCCGGAAATGCTCCTATTCAGCCTTTCTGTAGCCGCCTAAGTTGATGCTGGCGGCGCATGGTGGCCTCCTCTGGAGACACTTACTGTGGAGTCTCCGTCAGAGGCTGAGGTCAACCATTCGAAAGTTGAGTCAGGTCTTCAGGCAGCAGAAGCCCTCATCCGGAGGGTGATTCAGGTGTTTAGAAATTGTTGTCAAGCCTTGGAAGAGCATCAGGGGCGTCAAAACGGACCGCAAGTTGTGCTGTCCCAGTCAGGGTGACGCTCCACGTCGCTTGCCTTCGAAAAGCCGCAACTCTCTCTCGTGAGTGAAATTCGCCCTTAATTCAACATGTTTTCCTCATCATATCCTGTTCCCAGAATCAGAAATAGCTCTCTGAGATAGAGGCTCTCCCTCCGACTTTACGTTTGAATATATTTCACCTGATGGATCATCAGTAGAGCTTGGAAGTTTAATCATTAATCATTTTTGAACCTCCATCAATCAACATGAATTGATGGATATTTGGTAAAATAGTGCCTGATTATTCCAGCCCATGACTTTGTTGGGTAAATATCATCGAAGTTATTGACCTCCGATCAATTTATCCATGGATTTATGGAGGCTGATTAATGAATAATGCCTAAACTTCCAAGCTCTAATCATCAGTAATGATCTTCGACGGCAAAAATTTGCCAAGCGTATCAGTCGTTTGCGTCGAGTCTGGGATCCCCGATGCTTTCTTCCATTGGTGACGGCAAATCTTTTTACTTTTTGTGATCGGTGGAGCTCTATTTTCGATATGCGTTCGTTGCTCAACTCCATTTAACCCGGGTACTAAGTCGAGATACCTCAGCTCTGTTCGCGAATGATGCTCCCGATGGCGAGGTACATGTGTTAGGATTCGATCCGGTGCTTTGATATGATTGGCACTTAAACGCGCAATAATTCAGATCCTGAGCTCCTCCCCCAGAATCCAAGTGTTACAGACTCATCGCACATAATTTCCCCCATGTTGGGAGCAGACGATCGCCATCTGAAAGGTTCTCTATTTCTGAATATCTTATTTATTCGACTACCCCCGAAAATTTTCGGGATCGTATTCGAATGAACGAAACTTGCATCGTCGTTTTTCAGTCCCGTCAGATCTAGCTATCGGGTCCAAAGTGAGAGGAAGTCGAAGAAAATTCATCCTCGTTTTTGAAATCTCCGAGTTCGTATCGTGATCTGAGAGAGATTCAAGATAGAAGAGGAGAAAAAAAATAGAGAGCCGGAGCGATCAAACTCCACCGCCTCAACTTTCCCTCAATGAATTTCAGTCAGAATGACGAGAGAGATCGATCTTTCAGAAGTTGGTGGCCCTGAAAAGGGCCGTTTTTTTTGAAACGTCGAACATCTACTTGGAGGAGGTGTACTTGGTGACGGCCTTGGTTCCTTCAGAGACGGCGTGTTTGGCCAACTCTCCGGGGAGAAGGAGCCTCACAGCGGTCTGGATTTCCCGAGAGGTGATCGTCGACCTCTTGTTGTAGTGGGACAGACGGGAAGCCTCGGCGGCGATTCGCTCGAAGATGTCGTTCACGAAAGAGTTCATGATCGACATGGCCTTCGATGAAATACCAGTGTCGGGGTGAACTTGTTTCAGGACCTTGTAGATGTAGATCGAGAAAGACTCCTTCCTCCTGCGCTTCTTCTTCTTCTTGTCGGTGGCACGGACGTTCTTCTGGGCCTTTCCGGCCTTCTTGACAGCCTTTCCACTCGCTGCTGGCGGCATCGTTGAACAGTTTCTCAAACGAGAGTGACGAACATCGAACCTGCCGCTCTATTTCAATGTTTCGACGGAGGCGAAAACAGCGCAGACTCCGCCTTGATTGTGGAGAGGGAACCGATGGCGCCGCTGAAATAGCCCGTGCGGCTCAGTATATAAGAGACAGAGCGCCTATCCATGACATTCGTTGTGTTTCGATCTCGAAAGCATCATCATGTCTGGACGCGGAAAGGGAGGAAAGGCGAAGTCGAAGGCGAAGACTCGTTCTTCTCGTGCGGGACTTCAGTTCCCCGTCGGTCGTATCCATCGTCTCCTCCGCAAGGGAAACTACGCCGAGCGTGTTGGTGCCGGAGCTCCCGTGTACCTCGCCGCCGTGCTTGAGTACCTGGCTGCTGAAGTTCTCGAGTTGGCAGGAAACGCCGCTCGTGACAACAAGAAGACCAGAATCATCCCCCGTCATCTTCAGTTGGCCATCCGTAACGACGAAGAATTGAACAAACTTCTCTCAGGAGTCACCATCGCCCAGGGAGGTGTTTTGCCCAACATCCAGGCTGTTCTTCTCCCCAAGAAGACCGACAAAGCTGCCGCCTAAGCTTCTCGAATCGGAGAGCAAAAAAAAAACGGCCCTTTTCAGGGCCACCAAAAACAAAGAGATTGATCCCTCAGCAGTCGACGAGAAATCATGATCAATCGATTCAAATTCGGTTACGACTATTTCTTCGCTTCATTCAATTCGATTCAACTGATTGTGATCCTCCAAATACACATGTGCATCCTTTCATTCTGGGGGTGGAACTCATCGAAGGTATCCTGGTCGAAGACAATCAGGGCGCCGGGATTATTCCACCATTTTTCGTATTGCGTTTTCATTCAGTCCTCGCTCATTACAGCTTTTCACGAACTTTCTCGAATAATATCATGTATATGCGGATACGTGCTTCCTAGAAGCTTGGATAAAATTTTCTTCGTACGAATTCAGAATCTTCACCCGAGCTTTGATGCTCAGTTCAGTGAAGTCTCAAACAGAGAACGGAGTCGTCGTTCCCTCAGAGATTCCGGTACTTGCGAGACCTGCGGAGTTGAGGAGCTCAGTTTCTTCGGGAGGACCTCTGAAATCCGAAAGGAAAGGTTTTGACAGGTAATGTCGAAGACACCACCGTGGGGTTCGTCGAGAAACGTCTATTAGCCTGTCATGGGAGGAAGGGTAATCACGTGACGCTGATCGTCGGTTGATCGGTGAAGAATAGTCATTCTTCCGCTGAACTCGAAACATTATTTTAGCGGAATCTTCGAAATCTTTTGTGTGGTGCAGCGAGGAGGAGGGGGACAGGTTGATTTCTGAATTTTCGAGATTCGAGTCACCATTGTCTGGTTGCATAACTTAGCCTGTTCTCCCGCGGGATCAAACTGAGCGGAATCTCCTGAAGATAACCCACAGAGGAGCCGAACACCCGCGCAACAATCGCAGGCATATGGTGGTTGTCAGATTTCCAGATAACGAACGGAGACACTCAGTAGCGTAGCGAGCCAAGGTGATGCCCTCTGTCTGCCTCAAATTGAAGCTTCCCCGCCCCATTTTGAAGATTTGCTGCCCCAGATTCCAGACCTGGAGCCTTGCTGGCAGATCTTCCCTGGAACTCATCAAGAGGTCACGGTTGCTTGGAGTCGTCTAGGTCAGCGTTTATCAACCTGTGTTCCGCGGAACCGAATGCTTCCGCTGACGATTTTCCATGGTGCCGCCGCATATTTCCTGAGGAACCGCGGAGTTCTGCGGAGCTTCTTCCCGGCTCCTCTTCGGAGCAGTTTTGATGCGTTGCGCATAGAAGTAAGCCGTAGTGGCCCATCCCACAGACTCGACAGAACAATGTTGCATCTCGTTTGGGAGACGCACAACGCTCCTTGTATTTGTATCTCCTGATCCCCGGTCGATTCCGGTCCACTGCCTTCTGAGCGACCACCTTCTGACCAGAGCTCGAGTTCGTGTTCCCCCGTGGCTGAGAGAAACGTTCGAAACAGAATCCGGTCTCGAATTCAGCGTATAAGGAATCCTCCAGATGAGAAGCTCCAGCATATGAATCCACGGGAAGAAATCCTTTCAACATAAGACTGACGGAGACCGTTTCTCCCACATGCAGTGGCGTAGTGAGACCGAGTGCCGCCCTATGCGGAAGCTCGAAATCGAGGGGGAACCAAAGATGTCGCTCCGTCGACCGTCGCACAGTGGGCAAAATCGCCGGAATAGGGGGACAAAAGTCAAGTCAAAGGATCGATCTAACACAAATTGCGTGATGTTCATAGGTTGCTAGAACTCCGCGTACCACATTTTTTTTCGAATCAAAGTCGTCCCTTCTGTCTTGAACAGGCCACGCAACATAGAGGAAAAAAGTCCCCCGGAGACCGACGTTTTCCGTCTGTGACCTTCTTAGCAAAAACGAACCCCGAGAACGGGACTTTTCTGAAGGAGTATTAATTGGATCATTTTCTATTTTCTTTAAATGAGCCACCGGGTCACTCACTTTCACAAAAAAAAATTCCTACAGTACATAGTAGGCTAATGAAAGTGATGAAAATCGCGGCTGAAAGCTCGAGCATATATCTTCGACTGGTACGAAAGCTAGTGCCGAAAACATCTTGATCTTCAACGCGAAATCGAGGCAGCTCAGGTATTTTTCATCGAGCGTCGAGTCGCTTTATATGTGGCGGTACAAGCATTGGTTGAAATGGAAGTTGCACCCCATGATGCCGGCCGAAGGAAGGGCTCGTTCCAATTCTTTTATCATGGCCACTTCGAAATCGACGTGTAGCCCCTGCGGATGGAAACCGTCTACGGCGCGGCGTCGACAAGTACATTTACGAGCCTTCGGTGGGTTTCTCTATCTCGTCCTGGCAACAGGGCAGACTGCCGGCACAACCTTCCCTTCCTCGAGTTGTAAAGTTGCTCGAAAACGCTCGGACATACTCGGAAGGTTCCATCGAGGAACCATTCCGGACATTCTTTAAGCAGCTTGACGTTCCCGGCTGTCGCAAAAACTATCAGTCGCCTGAAGTCTCCTTTGCCGGAGTCGAACAGCAAAAACGGCGCAGTCTTCTTAGTTATCTGTGAAGAGATTATATTATCGACATTTTACGCAACATTCCTCAAGCTGCTTGACAGGACTTCTCCACATCCACAAATCTGATGAAAAGGAAGAACATCCCGCGCATGATATGTACCTTCAATTCGTCGGGAACCACAATCTCCCCGCGCTGCTTTGCTTGCTTGGGCCGTCTCGGCCCTCCTGCTTTTCGGACGTAGTCGACTTGCTTGCTCGCAGGGTGATCACGGTTCCGGAGAAAAAAATCCTAAACCGGACGCAGCTCAATGCTCTCTTGACGACCACGAGCATCAGCCGTGTGGCTGGAAAGAAAAGTTCAAAGGAAAGTCATTAATCCAGTACATGGCCTGGTTCCGGACGGGACCGGGTGCTGGTCGAGCGAGCATTCATTCACGTTTAGGAGGAAGCCAATACATATTTGAACTCTCTCCATAAAAGCTCCACTTCTTGAAAGACGATGTGCTATGAATCGGTTGCAACAGAAAGCCACTCGAGATTATTTTCGCACGAAGCGACTCTTACTCTCGATGTTCACCTCCTGAATCTTACCTCAGTGGGTCCGCGATTTCGTCTCCTGAACTTTTCATGTAAATATACACGCTTGCACAGGCACAGGCAATAATCAAGAACGGGGCGACCCACCAGAGAGAGAGAGAGCCGTAGGAGAGTGGAAGCGAAAACGATATCAGCCCCAGAAAAATGAAGAGACATAATATCAAGTTCGCTTGCTTTCGGCTGCGATTGCTACCAGAACGATTTATGGCACCGAATGAAGCAAATTTCAGCTGGACAAGCGCCATTTGGGATCTTGTGGCGTGAGTCAAGTGCACTAACGTGCACGTACGTTCAGTTTTCGAGGGGACTGGTAGGCTTCCAGCAATACACCTCAGAGAAGAATGGAAACCCGTTCAACGTCTACCTAAAAAGGTTCCCGTCGCTCGTCGCTATTAGGGAACATTTTCTACTAGCCAAACGGTATTGCAAGTACATTGAACTTTCCCAAATGCCATCCGCACAGCCAGAGTGGGCGAAACTCTTCATGTTTAAATTGATTGTGGATCAAGGATTGCATTTTCAAGACGTCGTTCCTTGAATCGATGCGGATGCCCTGGGTCAAGAAATCTTCGGTGAGTCGCTTGGCAAAATCCTTCCACTGTCTGAAACAGTAGAGGTTCAACGGCTGCTGGATGTTCGTCGACGATTCCGGAAAGGTTTTCACGACAACATGTTTCTCACCAAGCTGGAAGAGACCGGGAGTGTTTTGACCTGAACACGAGTCCACGTGAAGAACGCACGATTCGGAATCTAGCGTATAGGTGACTTCCATGAAGACTTCTTTAGTCCATCTTCTGACTAAATTGTGGGCCAGCTAGGAGCCAAACTAGGAGCAAGTAACAAAGATATTGCTGTAGTTCGGAAGCGACTCTTCTACGCGTGGCCCGAAGTGATCATCGTTCTCTTGAAGATTCACGTACAATTGATGACCTCTCATATTCGGCAACGGCTGAATCGTATAACTATGCGTCATAGCGTCCATCGAGTTCACCGAAGTGCGGGTCACTCCTTCGAGGGCAAAAGATGACTTCTACAGAAGAAAATTGAAAATAGCTGAGGTAAATCCATCTTCGGCATGGCGTGTTGTGAACTCCTACTTCAGTGGAAAATCCACTTCTTCGGTGATCAACCCAACCATAGTAGTAGGCCATAAGATATCGACGAAATCAACAATCACTTCGCTTGTCTGGGCGCTCTGACATCTGCCAGACCGCCTCATCCTGTTGATCCGCACATTGAGCTGCCTCCTCACAAACTCTCCATTTTCCCAGGATTCAGTCTCCCTAGCATTCAAGAGATCTCTGCCTTGCTCAAAGAAACTGATGCCACCAAGTCGGCAGGACTCGATGGTTTACCCGGCAAAGTCTTCAATGCGACACTGGCAGTTCCGGTGCATGACCTGATCTCGACAATTATTGAGACCCGCAACTATCCTCAAATCTTGAAAACTCCAACTATCCTTGAACTTGAATTTTCTATCGTCCAATCTCCATTCTGCCTCTTGTCAACAAAGTCTGTGAGAGAGTGTTATATGAGCATATGTATGAATTCATTGAAGAGAAAGGTCTACTCAAAAGCATGCGATTCGGCTTCAGGAGGGGTAGACGTTGCGAGCAAGCGGCACTTTGGCTGCTCGACTGTGTGGCGGAGGCTGTCGACAATAACAGATTCTGCGTCGCAATATTTTGTGACATAAGCGAAGCCTTCGATTGCGTTGATCACGAAACGATGCTCTCCAAACTTGCAAGACTCGGTTTCAGTGGCCAGCACCCGTGCGTGCTTGCTCCGCTCGTCTCTCGAGAACAGACGGCAGGTCTATCGCCATGGTGGGTCGATCAGCCAGCCGTGCAAGGTCTCTCTCTCATGGTGTTCCTCAGGGGCCACTTCTCTTTTCGCTCTCTATAAATGATCTCTTGGATTACTCTAAAGATAGTGAGTTGATATCCTTCGCAGATGACACTACGATACCATGCACGCCTAAGTGAGAGAGCTTCTGAGACTATTTCCGATATGCTATGATGGATGACTGTCAATGGCCTGGTCCTGAATACCGACAAAACCAAATTCATTCTATTTGGTAGAATCGCAGCATGTTTTGAAGTCAAGATCCATGACTATTCGTGCTCCTTCACTCCTACGTCCATCCTTGGATAGAGTTCATTCGAACAAGTTTCTCGGCCATCACATTGATGAGGATTTCAGGTTCGGTTCGCAAGTTCGCGAAGTCTGCGCCGAGCTCAGATCCGGTATAGCAATCTCTCAAGAGCTGTGAGAGCCCTATGCGGTGCCGCACGCCCTGCCAATGTCGAGGAACTGTTCCGGAAAACGGATTGTCTGGAGATCCCGAGGCTTTTCGCGGGAAGGATCTCTGCTTTACACTGTTTTGAATGCTCATCGTTACACCGTCCGCAGCATCGTCGCCGAACAAGATTCGCGTCAGCTGGCTCCTTGAAAGTCCCTCGCTTCAGAAAAGAGTCAAGAGTATGCTTCATCCACTTCTTCAACTGTCTCCCCGTAGATATCAAGAACTGTTCGAGCACCCCTATATATCGCATAAGAAGTCACGTATCAGGAAGATCGAAAAATTCGTGAGAGAGTTGGAAGACTTGGATTATCTGATCTAGAATTCCAATTGTGCTGACCCTATTCGGCCCTGCTCGCTCGCTCGCACCAAAATATTCCAGTGGGGATGCGCATATAGCTGTGCTTTCACATGCAAATCCCACGGGGCTTCGAATCGTTGCCTAACTTCAGCGTGAAAATCACTCCAAGCGAGAAGCTCCGATATATAACAGGAGCTGCACCGTGGCTTCCTCAGCAGCTTTTTGCGGTCTCGACTCTCTGACTCGGACCTCTCTTTCCCTTATCCATGCGTAGGTATATGAGAATATGGTCACTCCAATGAAGTATTTCCTCGTTCTCATCGATATGCATGTCCACGAGGTCCTCATAGGCGAGGATATTGCAGAGAGCATAGTCAATCGAAGACGAGGATCCACCCTGGCTTCGGGTGTATTTTCCTCGACATTTCTCGGACAAGTTCAGAATCGTCAAGTCGTGTTGGTTGGCGAACTCCAACAGGAGTTTCCCACGACCGTCGATCCTACCATCCAGTTGTGTTATGTGGGCGTTCATATCACCCGCCATCACCGTCCTCGTTCCCTCCTTTTGGTATTTCCGAACAATTTCCCCAATTTTATCAAACTGGTTCTTGTTCGTTTGGAGGTCAGTTATTGCTACGTATATCGATACAATGAGCCAGCGTTGCCCATTAATCTCCGTATCCAGAACAACGAAGTCTTCCCCGTTAATACTTTGGCACATCTCATCTAAGGCTGTTCGGATAATTATCCCAACTCCTCCTGATGATTTTTTCCCAGAGGGTCCGACACGATTGCTCTCATAATATGTGAATCCATCCAGTGGAGGAGGTTTCTCTAGATTCATTAGGCTCGTCTCAGAGAGAAGTAAAACATCGTATAGTTCCGATCGATGTCTCTCTCCCCGAAACGTCCAGCAAATCCCTCCCGAGGCTCTCCCACTTGTATGGACTTTTGCCCCCTTGCATATTGAAAACACCGATTTTCAGGCAACTTATTTTATTGCCCCTTCCGGGCGTCTTTGGGGGGTCTGATAGCTGCTATCCACCCTTGTGGATAGCTTCCTTCATGAGTTTGGCGGCTTCCAAATAAGACCCAGACGACCTACTTTCGGTTATTCGGAATGATAGAATCCATGGATCAATCCTTCGACGATCAGTTGCGATTATGAACTGGCGGCGATAAATGGAATTCGCGCTGTCTGCCCGGGAACTGAAATCGCAGGCTGTTACTTTCACCTAGTGGGTAACATGAAGAGATAGGTCGTGAACAGTAACTTACTCGCTGTGTACAACAGCGATCCGAGATTCGCTTGCCAAGCACGAATGATTGTGGCCATTGCATTCGTTCCCCCAGAGAAAGTCGAGCATGCCCTCGAAGCTCTCGAGGAACATCTACCTGAATCCTTGCAACCAGTTTTACACTTGTTTGAAGACACTTACGTCGGCCGACCACAGCGAACGCTCGAAGGACGATCGCGTACCAATAACCATGCGGAGGCCGCCAACCGGCGGCTCCAAACGGAGTTCACCGAGGAGCACCCGTCACTATGGAGATTCATTGATACACTTCGTTTGGGACAGAAAGGACGGGACGCGTTCCTTGAGTCGCTTGTCGGTGGACGGTCAGTTCCACCTAGGTCTCGAGATTACATAGAACTCGACAAGCGAATTCTGACGGTAGTAAAAAATTTCAACAGCATGAATGTGCTGGACTATCTACGAGGAATCGTGTACGCCTACCATTTAAAGTGATGAAATCCATTTTCTGCGAATATTCCCTCCAAGCAATCGAAAACATCGTATGGATTCTAATAAGTCTCATGTTTCAACTCTAGCGAGTCGAGCTGTCTTTTTCATCTTCTATTTCTCCAGATTTTCCACATCCAGGTATCGATTACACGACTCAAGATCGATCAGCGAGAGACTCCACCTGAGAAGTCGATCGCAGCAGTGGAGTGTATCCGGAAACTGTGCTAATATCTTGGCCCAGCTCCACCAAGCTAATGCGTCGACTCGATGAAATCGATATCACATTGTTGGCGGATCATTGTTCTCATCGAAATCATCCGAAAGATCTGAAGATACCTCGGTGGTGTAACATCCACGGAAGTCGAGTTATCCTTAAAGTTCTCTGTACTTCTCTGATATTCAATACTTCTGTGTTGATTTTACGATTTCAGATGGTGCGCGTGTGTGGGGAGATGGCTGACTAGCGAGACAATTCAGCCAGGAGCCGTCGCTGCTGCACATCTGCAGATTGAGCTGATCTTTTGGTTTTGCTTCAGCGGGCGGCGGAGTGGCTAACCGGACGGATCAGAGGCAGAAGACCATGTGTAACCCTATATCTATCACGAAATTTCGTCCCCCGGAATTTTTTCACCCGCGGGATTTTCGCTCGCGGAATAATTTCGCGGCGGAATCTTCGTCGCGGAATCCCCGGCGCGGAATTTTTTCGCAAACCCGTCGTTATCTCTTCGAAAGTAGCAGTGATGGAACACTTACTCGCGCCTCACTGGTTCCTGTTATGGAACAGTTTTTTGTTCCATTAGTGCTCTCGAGAATGAAACGCTGATCACTTATGGATCACTCCGCCATTTTCAAGAAATTTCGAGGCGGATAAAGCTGGAATATTGATTGTGAGGATGTCCTCGAGATAGTGAGCTTCGAGAGTGCTGACATTCGAGCCGAATGCCTGAGTCGCGCTCCGTCAAGAAGCGACTCAAACGATCGAGCATACGAGACCGCAACCTGCACGCCTAGAGAAATACTGAACGTTTTGAAGAGGTTTCTGTCACCTACATTCCAAGTGGTCACACAGTGGCAGAGAACAGGCAAAAACAATGTGCTTCATAAACCAGAAGACGAGCATGCATAGGAGCTCCAGCAACTCTGACTCGGCGGAGCTCGGCGATCGTTGCAAAGCAATTAGCTCTGAGGTTATCGACGGCGTCGCGTCGCCGGACCGGAGCGACAACCCAGAAAAAGGACAGAAAAAATTTGCTCAAAGCTCAGAAACTCGCTCCGTCGGGATGCGGACCACACTAGCCTCCCTCCCCGCAACCCACCTCACTTGAAGCAACTGCCGATCTGAGTGGACAGTCACGGTGACAACGTCATCCTGGGCATTCCACGTTTCGCATGAGGTACACAAGTGAGAATGCACGAGCGTACTCTTAAGCGAATGAAGGCGGTCGGTCGGACTTGAAGGCGGCCGTGATTCAAAGTGTGCAACCTTTGAGAATATTTCATGGCTCGACGAAGCCCACCCAGTCGGATTCTCCTACTCAAGTCGAGCTTTGCAATCGTGTTGTTCTGCGATTCTGATAGATCCTGTCGCAACAAATCAGGAGATCGGACTGCGGGGATCACACGATTCTGAGATAAACAATTGATACATCATTTCTCACCAGACCGTGTTGGGACAAACGGATTCATGAGACGTCATGCTGAACATGGTGGATCTTGTAATATTTGGTGGCCCTGAAAAGGGCCGTTTTTTTTTTCGACGAGTCGAATGGGCGATGAGTGTTTAGCCTCCGAAACCGTAGAGGGTGCGTCCTTGTCTCTTCAGAGCGTAGACGACGTCCATGGCGGTGACGGTTTTCCTCTTGGCGTGCTCGGTGTAGGTGACGGCGTCACGGATGACGTTCTCGAGGAAGACCTTGAGGACACCTCGGGTTTCTTCGTAGATCAGACCGGAGATTCGCTTCACTCCACCACGACGAGCCAAACGACGGATGGCGGGCTTGGTGATACCCTGGATGTTGTCACGAAGAACTTTGCGATGACGCTTGGCGCCACCCTTTCCAAGACCTTTTCCTCCCTTTCCGCGTCCAGACATGTTTCAAACGAGTTCAGAAACAGAGTGAAGCATCCGCAGTCATTGCGCCTTATATAGCCTGAGAGAGCACCGCCGCCGGAGGCGCCACTCGGCGGAGAGGGAAAGAGACGCCGAACCCGCCGGAGATCACGTGATCGGATTCAAATTTCTCTGACGACCGTTGTGCCTAGCGTCGCCTTCAACAGAAACGAAGCTCGCTTGTGCTTTCATCTTTTGATATCTGGCTCATGATCAGAATCTGAGATGTCTGATTGATTCGCCATCGTGGGGGTTGACAGAGAGATAATCCATTCACTTGACGAGCTCTCTTCCAGCGGGAAATATGCTTCAGTTTTCAGTGTCAAGTGGAAATCTCTCCATTTCGGTTTGCGTACGGCCATAAGCTATAAGATGCGAAATTGTCGAACTGAATTTAATCGAAATTTGCCTTCGATGTACATGAATAACTCTTTCGCTTGGCAGCGATCCACCATCGGAACACAATATCCACTTCCGTGAATATCACGAACTGCATCACCGTGTCCGTTGGCCGAAATCTCACACTTTTCAAACGGGAAAACTGTTGTCATCTAATGAACACGGACCGATCCCGACGAGCCCTTCAGGTCAAAAAGTTGTGCGATTGAGCTAAAATACGTATTTGGTTCGAGAGAGACCAGAACAGTACCAGTTCTTCTCTGGGATTCGGAAACTCGAAAGAAAGTTGCCTTCTAGACATGGTGACCGTCCACAACTTTTATTGATCGATTCTCACCCTTCCATGAGTCTGCCGACTCTCTGGTTTGCGTGATTTCAGCGAGATTTCTATTCCCAATGTTAAGTATTGTCCCTGTCAACTGCATCGGACACCAGGTGGCGCCTGTGACGCTCAGCGGTGCCCGCCAATTTCTCTATAAGAGGCACTAGGCTGCCGATTGTCGCCTCATTGACGAGTTTCCTCTCGACGCACGAAGATGGCTCGTACGAAGCAAACTGCCCGCAAGTCCACCGGAGGAAAGGCTCCGCGTAAGCAGCTGGCCACCAAGGCTGCTCGCAAGTCCGCCCCGGCCACCGGTGGAGTGAAGAAACCTCATCGTTACAGGCCCGGTACCGTCGCTCTTCGTGAGATCCGTCGTTACCAGAAGTCGACTGAACTCCTGATCCGCAAGTTGCCCTTCCAGCGTCTCGTTCGTGAGATCGCTCAGGACTTCAAGACCGATCTCCGTTTCCAGAGCTCTGCCGTCATGGCCCTCCAGGAGGCCTCTGAGGCTTACCTCGTCGGTCTCTTCGAAGACACCAACTTGTGCGCCATCCACGCCAAGCGTGTCACCATCATGCCCAAGGACATCCAACTGGCTCGTCGTATCCGAGGAGAACGTGCTTAAGCATCGTGTTCATCTGAACAAAAAAAAACGGCCCTTTTCAGGGCCACCAAATCTTAACAGATCATATACCTCATGCTAATGGTCATTGATAGTGAATGAGAGTGGAAAAAGCATTTCGATTCCGCTCAAAGTCGCGTTTCCGTTCCCAAAGTATTTCCTCCTCGTGCGATATGTACACGACAAGTTCAAGGTTTCTTCTCGAAACTTCTCTTTAAGATCGCATTCGGGAATCAAGGTTCTCCCGCTTCGCATGTTCGGTTCGAATCCTCCTCGCTTGATAGAGAAGCTCACGATGAATGATTTTGAGTTTTTGACTGTGGGATATACTACTGGAGAACAACTCTCTTCGCTCGAGAACTCAGTAGCGCGAGATTTACCAAAAGTTGTTTTTTTGTAGAATGAGCGGCGATGTGGTTTGCTCTTTTCAGGCAGATCGTGGATAAATGGGGAAAATCAGTGATCCGCTGTTTCAGGTCGAGTAGACGCGAATCGAGCCCCAGTATGACGGGGAGGAGAGTCCGCAGAAGATTCAGTCAGAGGGGTGACACACTCAGTTTATTTCCGTCTACGGAATATTCGGTTGAATTGGGGTGGTATGGAGTCGCGAGAGAATCTCCTCATACGAGTCGATATGTTCGACGAAGAATCTTTTGCGCAACACTGACGTGAGCTGAACCCAGAATATCGCATTTTAGAATCTCCCTATCAGTCTCGCATTGTACCAATGAACCGAGCTCGAAGATTATCTCAAAGTTTTCATCCAGAGAATCCGTTTGTCAAATGATTAGCATCAGACGAGGACTAGCATTTATTCAACTAATTATGGAAGAGCGGGAAGTTAGTTTTGGAGTGGAAGGGCGCGAATAGAAGTCGCGAATACGAAAGAAAACTTAACATGAGAGATCAATCTTGTAAATTTTGGTGGCCCTGAAAAGGGCCGTTTTTTTTGGTGTAGACGACTGTCTACTTGGAGGAGGTGTACTTGGTGACGGCCTTGGTTCCTTCAGAGACGGCGTGTTTGGCCAACTCTCCGGGGAGAAGGAGCCTCACAGCGGTCTGGATTTCCCGAGAGGTGATCGTCGACCTCTTGTTGTAGTGGGACAGACGGGAAGCCTCGGCGGCGATGCGCTCGAAGATGTCGTTCACGAAAGAGTTCATGATCGACATGGCCTTCGATGAAATACCAGTGTCGGGGTGAACTTGTTTCAGGACCTTGTAGATGTAGATCGAGAAAGACTCCTTCCTCCTGCGCTTCTTCTTCTTCTTGTCGGTGGCACGGACGTTCTTCTGGGCCTTTCCGGCCTTCTTGACAGCCTTTCCACTCGCTGCAGGCGGCATCGTTTAGCAGAGCTCAAACGAGAGTGACGAACATCGAACCTGCCGCTCTATTTCAATGTTTTGAGGGAGGCGAAGCGGGCGCCTAAAGTTCCGCGCTTTGAGAGAGGGAACCCTTGGCTCCGACAGAATCGCCCTCGCCGAATACTATAAGAGGCAGCGCGTGCATGTCAGGCTCACTCGTTCACTTCTGTCAACGAAAGTATCATCATGTCTGGACGCGGAAAGGGAGGAAAGGCAAAGTCGAAGGCGAAGACTCGTTCTTCTCGTGCGGGACTTCAGTTCCCCGTCGGTCGTATCCATCGTCTCCTCCGCAAGGGAAACTACGCCGAGCGTGTTGGTGCCGGAGCTCCCGTGTACCTCGCCGCCGTGCTTGAGTACCTGGCTGCTGAAGTTCTCGAGTTGGCAGGAAACGCCGCTCGTGACAACAAGAAGACCAGAATCATCCCCCGTCATCTTCAGTTGGCCATCCGTAACGACGAAGAATTGAACAAACTTCTCTCTGGAGTCACCATCGCCCAGGGTGGTGTCTTGCCCAACATCCAGGCTGTTCTTCTCCCCAAGAAGACCGACAAAGCTGCTGCTTAAGCTTCTCGAATCGGAGAGCGTAAAAAAACGGCCCTTTTCAGGGCCACCAATCTCTACGAAATCGCTCTCTCAAGGTGTTTTCTTTGACGCATTTAGACTGTAGATTATAATAAGAATATTCGAAGACAATCGCACTCGAGCTTGCTAGAATAACTGGGTGTAACAAAAACCGGAAACTTCGAAAAATAGGTTTATTTGTTATGTGAAGAGTGTTTCTGAGTGTTGTAGGTAAGCGTGTCGGTTATTTGGGAGATCTGAGCGGAAGAAGTTCATCCTGAGCTGAATCTAACAACAAGCCTTGCGATGAATCACATAAGCTTCGCATGAAGAATGGCACGTGGCATTCCAAACAAGGCTAGTTTGAAGAGTGGGCAGGGGGCAATTGTTCCCGTCGATATGCTCGCAGATGAAGCTCTCAAAAATTGTATCTCCGACGAAGAGGAGCTTTGACCTCTGTCCATCCATTCATCCAGCTCCAAATCACATCTCAGAAGCATCCAGGAGCAGTCAAAGCTTGAAGCGATAAAGGATCCTAGATCAGAAAGCTTGAAGTCAATCGCTACAAACAATGGTCGCGTCTTTCCCCCTCGTGGTATTGTACCCAGATGAATATGGCGAAGTATACAACATTGAAGAGGAAGAATATCGTCGGTACAACTACACGGGCCGCCCACTCGATTTTTCTCGCTATTTCCTTCCGATCAACCTTGTCCTCTGGGGTTGATGTCCGGACAAGGTAACAAACGCAGCTGGAAGAACGTTCTCTATTCACAAAGGGGTTCAATGATTCCGGAGGCTGCTCCGGCTCCGAGATCGGGACCAGTTAATGGAAGGACCGGAATCGAAAGATCAGATCGCAACTTTTGGCTTACCAGGTTTCCATGAGCGAGAAGTAAATGAAAATGATACAGACAGCTTCCCAAACGTTGAGTGCCATAAGATCGGTCTGGACAGGCAATTGTGATCGCAAATTCGATGAAATAGCTTGTAAGCCTAGTCGAGTCATCATCCCTATGATACATCTGCGAATCAACAGACATGACATCGCAGGAAGTTAGCTGCCGGGTTCTTCCTCGGTTTCTCAAGGATGATAGCCTTCTGTTGTCATACCTAGCGGATGTCTGTGGAGGTATATGACTTCGGTCGATCCAGAACGCCATGAACGATGAAGTAACGGCGACGTTCGACGGCAGTAATCCGTTGTAAACGTAGAACGAGACTTCGCGGAAGAAGACTAACTGGATGCAGGTACAACTCGAGTTTCCTGTAGGGAAAAGTTTTTCAGAATCTATTTCACTTCTGGAACGGCACGGAGTGACACAAGGGTTCACACTCACGTAACTCCGAGCATGGGGAGTATCCCACGGATGAGAGATGTGCGCCCTGGACCCTGAAACCCGAGGATTTCGCGAGCTTGTTGAAATTCATCGAAAGTTTCTTCTCCAGTTCGGCATCTGGAATGACAGAGGGAAGATTTGAAACCCCGCTGGTTCTTTGTTAGCGAATATGGGTTGTCCGGGCAGGTGATAGTTGTCGAGAAATGCAGTCATTGCGAGATTTTTCTTAAATTTTGAGACTCGAAACCACGGCGCTGCTCTTCATCCGTGGTCGCTGGAGCAACGGCCACGTAATTGATGTACTGAGCGAACCTTATCGATGTTTGAGAAAATACTTTCCTCGACTGTAATCCAGGGCGACCTCCAGCATGCATCGTGGCCAATCGAAAGGGAAAACGCGGAAGTTGCTCTGACATAGCATTCCGGCGTTGACTCTGAAAGAAATTGAATCGGCGTTGAATCTTCACGCGGGGAAAGCTCATCGAAGATGCTCTTGCGGTTCTCCCCGGTAGAACTTGAACTTTACTCAAGAAGCAAGGAATGAACCAAAGAGTCGAGGGAATCAGCCCAGAAAATTCAATTCTCTGATTCGATGTCAACTAGCAACCTTTCCACGACGTTGAGCGTTCCATTTTCGAAGTGCTGGAAATTCAAGACTGTTCGTTTGCGGTGTTGCATGACCGACCGGCGAGGCTGCAGAGTTATATGAGGTGACCAGACGTCGGAGAACTCGATTTCCAAGGTACTCTTCAAGAGAACAAGTTACAGTTTCATTCAGTTGAACAGTTTATCATCTCGGGACTGAATGTGATTAGAAAATATGTTGATTCCACTCACAGCCGTCTGCTGAAGCCACGGTCCGTTCAGATACGCGAGTCGGAGGTCCCTCCACGAATAAGCTTGGACAAAAGTCAACTCTAATTCTAACTGCGCGTACTCCACGGAGAGCATCGTCATCTGATACTGAATTGTTGTTGCTGTAAAGTGGATGAAAATTCCGAGTTCTGTCCTTCTGAATACTTGTTTCACGTGTTCTTCTTCCATGTGAGAACACGTCATGTATTGAGAGATTTTTCGTGAGATGGATCGAGGAACATCACTTGCGGAACAACATTCTATGTCAACTCACGGTCTCCGGCGAACATTCTCTTGTCGTACTTTTCAAGTATGTATGATCGAATATCCATCTGCTCAGGCACTGCCCGGACTGAACGCTGACACCTGAAGATGAACTCCTCGTTCAGCGGTCCGTCTGATATCGGAATCTCGGGAAACTCGGAACCTAGGGAAAATGAGGAACTCACATCGTTGATGAGTTGTGGTAAGTGCACTCGGTGAAGAAGAACAGCGGAAATATGAGAAAAATATGGAGGAACATCCTTTGATTAGCGGACTTCGATACGGCTCCTCCACTGCATTAATGGAATGCTTACGTGCTGAGATTTAAATTGGAAACGGTGAACGTCATAGTGTGACGCGTGACCGCCTGTGTCGGGTCGCTCCGGGGGGCCGGGTACCACGTGTTTCACGCGAACGACTTCCTTCCTGGTCCGCCAGTCTGAGATGTTGAAAAGAGATCATTGCTGCTTGCATAAACCGAATTCATGGAGAAATCTGTGTTGTTTCCACTTCCCGAATCTTGAGCGAGCATTCGCGGAGTTATTCCGCGGACTCGTTCTTTCATGAAGCCGTATTTGACAAAAGTTCATCCACTTAGCGTGCGATTCCAACAGCTAATTCATTTCGTCACTCTCGTGGAATTGATTCAATGCCCCTGCAAGGAGGAGATGTTTCCACGTTCCGAACAGACGCAAATCGGAGCCCTTTTATCATCAACTTTCGAAGATTTCTCCCAGGAAGTTGGAAATATCAGCAGAGCTTCATCTTGATCCCTTGACACATCTTTTCGGATCAATCTCGATTCTAATCCGAATTCGAAGATCCAAACCAGCTTCTTTCGATGAAATTTTCCGAAACAATTGTATTCCATGATGCTAATTCGGCGAGAACCTTCTGTACTCGGGTCGGAGCGACAGTTTTCTGTGACGACCGATTGCAAATCATGCTAGACTAAAACCAGACGTGAAAAACTACAACTTTATCTATTTGGCAGATGACTCGTGTGCTCTTGACACTTCGAGGGTTTCCAGAAGTCAGAAACAGGGGTGAAGATAACACTCAGCTCTTTGCCACGCGAAAATCCGGTAGGCAAGCCATGAGTTCTAAGGAAGAACAATGCCTCTGTGATCTTCTATTGATATTCACAACGTTTCCTGGTACCGATTCCACACTGAGGGTTTGTATATAATGTCTGAAAGCATTATCATATTTTCGTCTCAATCAGCGGAAGTTCCTGGGGTTCATGAGCTACGCCCATGGGAAAATGTCGAATGACTGCATTCAGAATATCTGTTTCATTCTCCTTCATTTGGATTTCTTTCTTGCGGCTTCATTCTCGGTGAAAATTACATCTGAACGTTGTTGCTGGAGCAGCAGCAGCAGCAGCTCGTGCTGCCGCCGCCGCCACCGTCACATTGGTGTCATTGTCTCACTTTGAAGATTCCCATCCCCGACAGCCAATCGATCAGCTGTCAGACGATTTCGCGGCGGGGTGACTTTCCGCGACTGGAACTTCAGTGGTTGTGGAAAAAAATCTTGGACTCCGGTTCGAATCGTCGAATCCCATTCTGTTGCTGGAGAACATTCGGAGAGTAAGCGAAAAACTGAAGAAAAAGGACGAGAATTCAATGAACTGGAGTTTCTTCAAAACGCTAACTGCGTTGAATTCGATCAAAGTTTTCTATTTGACCGCCGGAATGTTCGGGTTCGAAACTTCCGAACAGTGGGGCCAACTAAGAAGCAAGCATGAAAATCGACCGGCTCGAAGAGAAGCTTCCCGCGAGCTAGATCAATGACTTCCGAATCGAATTGGCAGTTTCTGCAGCGGAGGAGAGACGTCCATTCCAAAAAACATGCCAATTTCGCTGTCGTGGATCCTCACTCGCGTTCTTCGCATCACGTCACATCTCTCCCAGACGGTGGAGAGAGAGTTCGGATGCTTAAATATTCTTCTCTAGACTTCTCGCGATACACATCTTTTCGGAATCTAGTTCCTACCACACAACAGGTACGAAGTCACTCCGGCAACTTCTTCGGATTTTGAACTTGGTTTCGTTCTAACTTTGTGTTTGGCTCCTTCCTCGCCCTACTTCGACTCCTTAGTCGGCGAAAAGTTCGTTTCGTAAGTGATCAGATCCTGAAATTGTTCTCCTTTCAGTTCCATCATGCAATCAACGACTCTGGTGATCGCCGGAATTCTGGCGCTGCTTCTCATCACAGTCAACGGAGAACCGATCGACATCGAGAAAACCACGGTGTTCCAAATCGATAAGCGGCTGTCAGGAGTGAGTAACGTCAAAACAAGATATCACTGATTTAGGTGTTCATTTTCGATAATGCAGAAACGGCTTCTGTGGATTGGTTTCCGAGCAACGATCAATCGCGGCTCGTATCGCTCTCCGGCTGTGTGATGTGATTTCGGACTTGTTGTGGATTGATAGAGAATTCTGTGTCGCTGGACACGGACGATTGTGTTTATGTATGAGACACTCCCCGGTTCGTTTCGGACAGATGCCCCAAGGTCATCGGAACAAGTGACGCCAAAATTTCTCGATTTGATCGTTTCCAATGCTCCCTTCTGTCACGACGCTAGATCTAATTTTCACGAGCTTTCCATCCTATCGAGCGGACTGCAGAATTCATGATCCATCGATCTGTGAGTCGTTTTGAGTTCAAATCTTCCCCTGTTCGGGACTGAGACGATTCTCAAAGTCGAAAATTGGTTCGAATCTGTTTCGTTTTCGCAGTGGAAAGGTTGAAAGCGCGTTTCACAGACCAGAACTGGTTACAAGAGCGCATGACAGCGGAAAGCACTGATCACTCGCTGATCGCATTCCAGGAGACCGATAAAGGAGGCTACTACCACGCCTACGTGAGCACATGGGACAAACGGTGCTGTAAAGTCAAGATAACGATCCAGGCTGATGCCGCTCCGATAATCGACTCTCAGTGCTGTAATCCGGGCCGCTGCAGCGGTGCTAACTTGTGCTAATAGCGGCGCTACATTTTATTTATGATAGATACGGAGAGATTAAAAATGAGAATATGAGCCGAAAACGAGGTAAATCCTGTGAAACATCGAATAAATATTGAATGTGACAGAAGAATCAAATGAGGAAAGAAGTCGAGAGGAGGAGACAAAACTCTTGTCGAGTCACGGCACTGCATGGATGCTCGAGAAAATAAATGACCAAATGAAAAGGAGTTCAAGTTGGAAAGGATTCAATTTGAGTTCATAATTTCGAATTTCAAAGAATATTGTGTCTGAATTTCAAGGCGATTGATTCAATATTTCGGTCGAATTTTCAATCGAGAGTTAATTTTGCATCGAGACACTTGAGGGGTGGAATCAAGACAAAGCATCGACACGTCAACGAATATTCTGCAACCCGTATCGCGCGGGGATTAAGCTCTCGAGCTGACGTTCGGGCTGCCGTCCTCTTTTCTCTACGTGATTCAGAATGAGGATGACGTAATCTAGAAGAGACACAATCATTTCTCGTTTGACTGTTTCAATTTCCGCGGTTTCCCGTCTCCCAGCGAAGCGCCTTTCTCAGTTTCAAGATCTCATATTTAAGACGAATCATGAAATCTGATGGATTTTATTGACTCGTTGTCAGCAACGAAAAAAAAACAAGAGGCAACAAACAGGAAATTGAGGATTTTTCACTCTCTGAATAAATTAGGAACTTCTTCATACATTCAAATATGTCTTCGAAGTCTGCTCGACCTCAGACGAAATAAAACTTTCTTATCCACAGCTACACACGAAAACTCGAAATGCTCACTATTTTTTGTACAGTATTTCAACCTACTTGCGCGAACAAAAACGGGTTCTCGCTCCGACAACGCGGTTCTAAAACTTTGTCAAGGCCTGAATATGATGATTCTCCACTTGCTCGACGACAGCGTCCTCTAGAGATCAGTGTGAAGAACGGTGCACTTTCCTTTCTGTGGCTCGGAGTCCATTTCACCCATGTAGCCCATCGACGCGCGTGGGTTCAGCGACAGTCTCGAGTACATCAGAGAATTCCTCGGCACCGGCCTCGACCCAAAACTATACTTCTTCTTGTCGGAGAAGTGCAGGCAGCAGGCAACAGGGAACCAGGTGAGCGATAGCGTCAGGATCATAAGCGAAGACCAATGACGCTTCATGATTCCGTACAGCCAAGAAGGACTCACTTTCTGGAAGATGCTCACGATTCTAGAAACGATGTCTTGCACCTTCTTCTGACACTTGCCCTGCTTGCAGAAGCCGTCGGAGCACATCGTTCCGTCTTTCAAAGCATCGAACGGCTCGATTGGAAAACACTGCGAGTGCGTCGTCAAACGACAGCAACGATGGCATTCCAGCTTCCCATAACACCTGCACGAGCTCATCCCGAGCGATTCGCAGTACGGAATGCAAGCTCCGTCGAGACAACTTCCTTTATCCGCACAAGTTTCGTTGTCTGGCACGGGTCTCTGTCGCGGACATCGTTCGGTTTCTCCGGAACAGAACGCGTCTCCCAAACATTCCGAGGGAAGGCGTGCCCTGCACAGCGTTCCAGCAGAGGCGAACTTGCATTGGTCACAACAGGCATGATTCATTTCGCTGCACATGGCGCCTTGCCTGAGTTTGCACGACTTCGAGCAGCATGGATCGTTGTCCTTGATGGGGCCGATGTCGCACTCCTCGTCATCGTCGACGATGAAGTTTCCACAACGATCCAATGCCAACTCAACGAAACACTTGGCTTTGTATTTGAGCATCGCCGCGATCTGACGGATGCTGCACGGAGAGAACATGCGATTATTTCCGTCCAGACCGAAGTTCGAGTGGGCGTTCATCAAGTAGAGACCTCCTTTCGCCGTCGACGGCATGCATTCCGGGGTGTCAGGGTCATGCTCAGCTCCCCAGCCATGCGCAAGCTCGTGTGCCACGGTGAGATCGGACACCCGGGTCAGAAGTCGGGTTCCCATGACGACCGACGTCGAAAGTCCTACATTTTCCACGATGAACTTCCCCGCTTTGCTGTCCAGGTATCGTCGTGCACAAATCCCCCGTTCCTGGATCGGATGTCCGATGTTGGCCAAACCCAAAGCCCCATCGAGGTTTCTGGCGGTGAAGAGATGCGCCAGACAAACCCACTGGTTCTCGGTGCTTTCGTCAGTTGCGAACGAATACAAAATGTCTTCAACTGGAATCGATCCCTCCATGTTGAAATGCACTTTTCCTTCCGCGACTTCGGTGGCTTCACGGAACACGAGAACGTCTCGGATCAGAAATCCCATGTTGAAGTAGCCGTCGTTCTCCTCGTTCGTGAACATGGTCTCGTTGAACATTTTGTTGACTCGCTGTATCTGCGTCACCATTTTGTCGATGGTTTTCCGGAGGTTTCCCTCGCCGACCACTTCGAAGTAAGTGTGGTCTGCCACCAGACGGAGAGAGCATCGTTTCTTGTCGGGCGAGAGATCGAGTCCTGGTTCAGCATCCCCGGTCGTGAAGAATCTTCGAGGCCGCTTGACGACAGGACAGCCGCGAGCTTCAGCGATACTGTCCATCTCGGCGTCTTCGTAGAACACGTGGGGTTTGGCGAGGTAGGATCTTCTCCTTCCAGAACTAGAGTTCGTTAGATCGGCGCCTTCGATCGTGTACACTTCATCTTTCAGGAACACGCTGCCACTCAGTGAAGTGCCTTCGTGATGCAGAACCGCCCTCGAACCGGGCTCTCCGACGACTTCGCCTTCGAGGTAGCGCTCACTCAGTTTTTTGGTGTCGACGTTGTGTTCTTGCACCGTACCGTTTCCGTGGTGTTCGAACACTCTGAAGTCGTGCGCGAACAAGTTCTGAGCGGGATGGGCTCTCACTTTGAAATGTTTTCCCGACTCGGACTCGATGTCGACTTCGACGTGCCGATCCAGAGCTCGCTTGGCTCGGCTTTTGAGATTCAGTAGCGGTAGTCTGTCGGGGTACGGTCGTTTTTCTCTCTCGAGGGAAGCTGCGCAGCTGTTTGAAACCAAGACAATAACTACGCCCACGAGTACCGGGCTCCACATGATTCACCGTCGCTGCACATCAATGACTCATCCGAGACGTTCGCCTAGCGGCGACCAGGACAGGACTGCGCTCCTGGGAGCCCTGTTATCAGTTAGCCTAAGCTCTCTCTTTTTGGGAAATGGCAGCTCACCAAGAACTATTGTTTGATGTCAAAACGGCTTACAGACACTGAATTTTTGTTTTTGAACAACCTGTTCGAGACGTCTTCTTCGGGTTTCGAGAGAAATGCGATCGGGTCAATGTGATGTAATGTGCGCGCAGATTCATTACGAAATTCACTCGTGTGGATGTTTGTATTGGTTTGTTCGACTACGGGCGGTCTCGTGTTCCGTCTAACCAATACACATACGCAACAGTAGACCCGGATAATTTCGTCTGAGAAACCATCTTTTTGAAACGACGTCGAGATGTTTCCACAGTGAAATGATCACAACGCGGACAGAAATATCCGATTCATTGCAAGATCCTCCAGAATCGGGAGGAGGAAAGGGACGAATTCTAGAATGTCACACAGCAGACCACTCAGGCTGAGCTCGAACTCCGAACTCGGGTCTATCGTACCTGCGAAAGTCGTCGAAAAGGTTCGTATACAACGGCCTGTTCGGTTTGACGCCGAAAAGTGAGTAAACGAGGAGGAGCAGTGGAGTATGATCGTGGTACTTCGAAGATTTCACTGAAGTAGGCCTCTCCGAGAATCCTGGAGAATGGGCCTTCGATCCACGAAATTCAAACTCCCGCGCTTTCGTTGTGTCAACGAATGGGATGTCAACGCAGTGCGCGCTCTCACTCACACCGCTGGAAAAAGAAAGTCCTGCGTCACGTTCTCTTCAATACAATGTATGATTCGCAACTACAACCCGAACATTCCACAAATACTGAACAATAAATGTCTACGGAAAACGCCCCTGAAGGCAATCGTTGATGTCTGCCTTGATATCGAGTTATGGTCCTCCCCTGTCAGCTAAAGCGCTACAGCCGAGGTGTACGGCATTGATCTCAGGATCAGGCGGCCGGACTTCTAGTCCTGGCGGGGCCGATATTTTTTTTTGCTCATTTCCTCTTCCGAACATTTGAACCCAAGTTGATCGAAGATGCTGGGTTGGAACTGCGGTCGAAACCGAGCGCGGTCAGTCCTCACGTTGACCAAGGAACCGCGGACCATGCAATGGCTTCTTCGACGATTCTCGAAGCAGCTGACATTGTTGACTATGTGCACCTCGATGTTCCAGATGTTTTGGTTCGGGATTCTCTCGGGAGCTGCTGGTGGATTCGAAGTGATCAATGAACGACTGTGAACGACTTCATTCTTGTTTCCAGTCGGGTGTTTGACGCATATCAGGCAAAGCGTAATGGATGGTTGGTCTTCATCCCTGCGTTCTTCCAGAGTGAGCAAGTTGCCCCCAAAGGTTCGATCGACGTTTCCAATTGCCGATCCATTACGCGATACGATAAGAGCAAATCCGAGGTTCATCTCACGAGTAAAGAACTCTATCTCTCAGGTTTCGTTCATGCCCTCGCCTGGTCGCAAGAGGTCGCTCAGCAAAACTAGTCTGGGTGGAGGTGAGTGGACTCTCGTCTCTTTCTTGCGGGAACATATCGACGATTGTTCTGACCGACTGGTTCTCATTCGCAAAGGTTCTCCTGGGACTCCCAAGAAAACATGTCTGGAAAAAGCGTCGGCTTCCTGCAGCCGAAACGCCCCGTTGAACACGACTTTCATCACGAGCCGAAACGATGAGCTGAACAGGACTTTCATCACGAGCCGGAGGGAAACAGCGGACCACAGGAACGCCCTCAAGAGCCTCACTGTCAACGATTTGAACAAAAGCCTCGTCGGGAGCCTCAGAGAAACAGCTGATCGCAGCAGCGCGCTCAAGAAACTCCCGTCGTCAATAAAAACTTCAACTCCGGTAACGCTTTATCCGAGCGGTGAGCGATCGAGTAGTCAGGGAAAAGTGTTCCTCGGTCTTCGGCCAGGCCTGACAAATCGTCTGAAAACATGTAAGCGTTCTCTCTCTGAATCATCGAGAACTGATCCCGAATTTGAGAAAGTGTTGTCGAATGTCTTGACAAACCGAACCTTTTTCCAGCAACGGGTTCTCCTAAAAGAGAAGTTTGTGACAAATTGGAGGACTTGGAGAAGAAGTTAGAATCTTACATTCAGGTGCACTGTGTTTTTTTATCGGATAGAAATTAATGAGAATAATTTAAACGAAATGTGGAGACAACGCGGTTTCGAACGCGACTAATCGCTATCTCGGTGTTTCATTTCCAGTCCTCGACGGCCGTTGTGGAAAGATTGGAGTAGGAGAATGCTGTCTGTAAGGAGGAAACGAATCTCCTGAAACAGAGGTTCGATAGATTGGAGTGAGTGGTTCAATGAAAGAAAAATTGCGTCAAATTGTCAAAAAATGTCGCTGGAGTATACATTTTGATTTCTAGGAAAACGTACGGATCTGATCCAATGGCAAGCTCCGTGAGCGATGCTCGTACTCGAGAGGAGTTGGACGACGTGAAAGCTCAACTTAATGCGAGAACACTCGAGTTAGAAGCGCTCCGCAAGAGCTACGAACGCCTCGACAAGGATCATTTGTCTCTGAGGAGGCTGATGGATGTCAAAGAAGCAGAGAACCGCATGCTCGAAGATCTCTTGGAAATCGAGAGAGAGAAATCGAAAAAAGCTGATGAAGAACTCGACTTTGCGGCGCGGGAGAACGAGGTGATCAGGATGAAGATGCTGGAGTATGAATCACGGATGGTGGCTCTCCACAACGAAGTCCTCGAGCTCAAGGGAAATATCAGAGTTTTTGTGAGAGTTCGCCCTCCGCCGCTCGGTGAAGTGAAGTCCTGTCTAACCGTGAACGGGCAGACGTCTTTGACGGTTTCGAAACTGTGTTCTAGAGATGGCTCGGCTGCTAACTTGCCGTATCGATTTGATCGCGTACTGGATACGGACGCGACGCAGAAAGAGGTTTTTGATGAAGTCCAGCAGCTGGTCGTTTCTGCTCTCGACGGATACAATGTCTGCGTTATCGCATACGGTCAGACGGGATCGGGTAAAACTTACACGATGGAAGGTCCTCATGGCGCTAACCCGAACGACATTGACGACGAGCGCATCGGAGTCATCCCGAGAGCTTTCAATGAGCTTTTCAATCTCATCAGGGATCGTAGAGACCAGGACTGGGTGTACAATATCCACGTTTCCATGCTCGAGATCTATAACGAAATGATTCTAGATCTTCTGAACAAACACACCGAATGCAACATCAGTATTGCGGCTTCGGATTCAAATAGTACCGAGATACTTCATCTGGAAAACGTGTCGTCCGTCCTCGTAACTGACAGGCGACACGCTACGAAGCTCTTCGAGAATGCTCGAACTCAAAGAAAAGTCGGAGCAACAAAATGCAATGGCCGCTCATCTCGGTCTCATTGTGTTCTTCGGATTCACGTGAAAGCACGAAATTCTTCCTCGGGAGCTGAAAGGGAAAGCGTTTTGAATTTGGTGGATCTCGCCGGTTCGGAGCGTGTCAAGCAGTCCGAGGTAGAAGGAATACGTCTCACAGAGACTCGGAAAATCAATTCTTCTCTCACGCAGCTGCTCACGGTGATCATGAGCCTCGGGAACAAGGTACTTGCACGACCAGAGAGAGGATGATCTCTTCTCCCTCGATTCCGCAATCCAAGAATTCTCGCAAGGTTTCCAAAAATCTGCGATGGAACGCTGACCCCTGTATTCTTCGATTTCAGGCTGCTCATATTCCGTACAGAAATTCGAAACTGACTCATCTACTGTCGACTTCTCTTGGGAACAATGCGAAATCTTTAATGATCGTTCACGTTTCACCGGCGCAGATAGATGTCAGCGAAACGATAAACTCTCTGCGATTCGCGCAGAAAGTCAACGACGTTCATATCGGTCCGAGAAACGAAAACACAAGAGACAAATCCCACGGATGAAGACTTGAGATGATCTAGATCTCGAGGTCTCATCAGAAATCAACGAATAATGAACTCCTTCCTCTCCTAACGAGAACGAAGCGAGATTCTTCGGACCTCATCGCAGCTTTCGGAAATTGTTTCTGGTTGGAGTGGGAAGCTGTGCTGAATTGTACTGAGGTTCGACGTTTGTTCGAAATATTGGCCGAACTTTGTGAATATTATCTAGCGGTGAATCTCGCGAAATAAACTTACTTGACTGATTCCTTCGATATCTCTCGTGTGGCTTCCGACAGGCCGAGAAAATGAAAAAAAGAACTCTCCGGAAGCTGAACGAAGATTCAGGCTAAAACAGCCATGAGTCTTTTCTGTTGGGGCTGCCGCCCATCGCCCGCCGGTGTTCGAGTACGACTCGGCATCCTTCAGATGAATTTCAGTCGATACAACACCGATTTCAAGTCAATTTTGTCCGTCGAAACGCGTTTCATCCCAGATGAGCGAGACTCAAATGCTCTGGGACAACGCAGGTAGCCCGAGGCGCCGCTGGTGTAGTGGTATCATGTAAGATTCCCATTCTTGCGTCCCGGGTTCGATTCCCGGGCGGCGCACGTTTTTTTCCTACTGGAATATCCCAGCTTGGCATTTCATTTGTTCCAAGAGATTGATGTTGGCTAATTCGAATCGTTTTCCGGAATCAAGCGATCCGCGATTGAATTCATGTCCCGCCAGTGGGTATATCATCCGGAGAATTCAATGCGTAGTCTAGATGTCTTGCAAATATCTATCGCCCGAATGTTTGAGGCTCTCGAGTGTTGGCTTAATTCGTCAATGATCGATCAAGAGATCTTTCCCAATCAAGAAATCAGATGGCGCGATCGTGGTTTCTTGTACCGGCGGAAACAATCATGTGTCGTTCCCTTTCATTGGGAAAAGTTCAAATTTCGGAAAGAATATCGTGTTCCCAGCTGAAGTTATTCCAAAAAACATGCGATATTCAGGAGCGGAGTTCCTTGAGGCGAGTGAGGAAACATATCTCACGCATACGTCTCAGAAAAGTGGCCCGCGCGAATAGATTGAAGACAATTCTCGATGCCGATCGGAATTGACGTCGATAGCAGACGACACGATCAACAGCAATGATGATGATGATGATCTTTGCTGACAAAGGGTATAGTGTTCGGATTTTTTTTTTCTTGTTCGACAAAATCATGCGAAAGAGGAGAAAATTAGTTTTTATCGGGAAAGCACTGTTTTATTTCGAGCTGAAGAATTGCCAGCAGAGAGGTAGTTCGCTTTCTGCCACAGCAGACCGTGCGTGATACAGCGGCAACATCGCTTATCTGTGAATGGTAGAGTTACACAATCTACCTGCTGCGAATCTACCTGCCGTGGCTGCGGGTCTACGACATAAGCCCGCAGTGTTTACATTTGCAGACCGCTGTTCTGACGGCTGGTCGGCTTTGAACCCCAGTGTCATGTGAGGCCGCGACGCGCATAGGTTAGGGCGCATGGCGCCCTAACCTACCCGCTCTGCGCCCTCACCTGTCCCTAGGGTTCACTGACTCAATTTCGGGTGTTTTAAACCTAACCTAACCTTTCCTACTCCATGCGTTTGCTTCGACATTCCGCTAAAACGGCGGGCAAAAGCAGCCGAGCCATGTCAACATTGCGGGCTTATGACGGGGTCCCGTGGCTGCCGGGTTAGATTTTCCAAGTAATCTAATACTGAAAATCAAATATTCCCATCGGTTTTGCGGGGATTCCGGTACGCAATCATCCTCATCCGTAAACTGTGTCGAATCCCCATCTCAAATTGATGCGGGCGGGGAAATCAGAATGTTTCCCTTTCGTGGTCAGACGCTAGCGCGGAAGGATCATCCGGATCTGATCTCTCCCTGTATCGTCTGTCATTCGGACAGACGAAGCCAGGTTACCTCCGATTGAATCAGACAGTATCCAGAAGTCAATGGATCTGTGTCATCGGGAGGCCCACCACAACAGTGAAACCTCAGAACGAAGAGAGAGTCTGGAAGAGTTTCTACCCTCTGGTTCCTCGGAACTTGAAAGGAACGACTTTTACAACCTCGTACTTTGACCACGAGTCTCCATCGCCTCTACGCCACGATCATGAAGACTTCAATAAATGTCGGTCTCCACAGATATTCTCGAGAAGGTACGTAGCCGAGGAGCCATCGAAACCCTCTTCATCACAAAGTTCTTTATAAGCCAAGTTCCGTATAAAATTTTTCATGAATTTCAGAATGAGACTTCGAGGAAATACATGCTCCAAAATAGAGGTTCTCAATATTTTTGTAACTGGGGACTCCTATGAAAGTACTCTTTGAATATTTCCCTTCGCTTTCGGATAAGAACTTCGGTCGGGAACGTTCGTCCAAAAGAGGCGCCGAAGCACTTCTCGTGGAAAAAATTACTCTTATTCTGACAGAGGAAACACAGAAACGAACGAAATTCGGAGAGAACTGGTAGCATTTGTACCTTTTGGGTAGTCGGAAGTGTTGAACTCTAACAGAAACATTCTTCAGTTCGAGAATCAGTGCTCCAGGAGTAAATTGAAGTTCTATTAACATGTTCATTGGCTTTATTCCATCATTGTCTATATCATCGTGAACCACTTGGTCATCGTCGTCGTCAAAGGTAGATAAATAGAGTGGTATGTACAAATATATTAGTGGAGGAGCCGCTGCAAATCTGGTGAATCCAGATTGCTCGAGCGCAGCGTGCATACGAAGAGAGATGAATGGCAAACGAGCTGTCCTGAAAACATAGAGGGCGAAGGCTCTGTCGTTGAGTTCGCTTCAATTGCGATTCCTTGAACTATTGCGTCGTCTTTGTTGTTTCCTCGCGTACGTTTCATCGAAGGCAAAGTATTTGCACTTTAAGTTGCACTTTATGTTCATGATGAGTTTGAGGACATACATCCGACACTCACGCGCCCACTCGCATGTAGTCACTTGCGTCTGCATCCGACCAATTAATTTTTTTTCTTTCAACTGATCGCAACTGAGTGCCTACGAGAATGTTTCTATGCCGAGCTGCATGAGCGACTCCGGTTTGAGATTGCTTTTACTGCATGGGGAACTACGCAAGTTTTGCAAACCTGTCGACCCCAGCGAACTTCGAATTATCGGTGTTTGTTCTGAGTTTCTCTGATCTGGAATACAGTTTTCAAAATTTCGAGAACCCGCCCCGGGTTCTGCATTTCCTGTGACTTCCCGCAAATCCAACCCGAGTAGAGCTCAGTCAGTTCTCTATCGAACAAATCGAGGGCCGACTGCTAACTGAAACGGCGCGAAATAAGACGGGTTAGAGCTGTCAAATTTTCATTTAGTCGTACACTTGAAAGTCAGTTATTGAGGTCGGTTTGGCTCTGCGTTGCTGTTTGTGTCCCTGGCTTCTCCTGTCATTTCACGAACAACGCGACGGCATCGTTTTTTGAGATTTACTCTATCTAAAGACTATTCTAACGAGCATCAGCAACGTCCATCAGGCGGCGGCACAAATTTCTCCCGGTGTTTCCGTCGACATCACGAACGCCGAGCATCCGATGTTGACTATTCCGATGAATCGATGGAAGCACCGAGCGGCCAGACCCATCGATGGATTGATGATCAAACGGATTATCTCACTGAAGAATGCCTCACGGGAAGTCTTATCCGAGAACGGAAAAGTTTTTCTCTCATCGTATGGGCAGAATGTCGAGGGAACGGGAGACTCGTCGTGTTTACAAGTGGAATACGTCTCGACGTCTTTGGCATGTTTGCTCCCTTTCGAATACGTAACAGGTTAGCAAATATTGTTCAACATTCCCTGGGTTCCTGGGGACGACACCAATTGTCAAATATCCTACAACTACAGTGCTCATGGACCTTCTCGATCCGCGTCGAAGGTCCATGAAAGATGAGTATGAGAGACTGAAGTATAGGTTTCTAATACGCGACACCACAAGTGCAAGGCGAGGAACGAGGCCCGATCAGGAACTACGAGTTCGTCGAAAGCGAACGACGGAATGATATGCAACAATACAATGCCGCGAGTCTCACTCCCCGAGGAAGAGAATAAAGTTAAATCGGGAGGGAAGAACGGGTGACCTTGCGGGGAACTACAGAGACTGAATTGGCTTCATCCCGAATTCGGGAACCAAGAGTTTCCCAGCGTCGTCCCGGCTGCTTCGGGTGTCGCTTCGTTGGTTAAGTTGCTTGATGACACTTTGCTCACTGATCGCTTGGCTAGCTAACAAGCTGTTGGAGGCGGGTTATCGTCGACGCGTCGGCTAGGTGGAGGTCGAAATCGAACGATTCGTCGTTGAGTTCAAAGTTCCCAGACTCCTCCACGATGTCGACGACTATCTGCATCTTCTCTTTTGGCAATTTGGCGATTTTCGCTTTGAGGGCGTGAAGTCTCTTGTAGCGACTAGCTTCTGATTCGGACTCGGGCGACGATCCGTCGGCGTCCATCTCCATGATCATGGCTTTCAACGCGCTCGAATTCGATGCGGGACGCTTCTTTTTCGCGTCGGCGGGCGACGCCACCCGCCGAGGAGCCTGAGATTTCGGTGGGGGCAAGGACGGTTTCAGATCGTCTGAGTTTGGAGTGTTTTTCACTTCTTTTAGAGTTTTTGATTTGCGACTCTGGTCGGGAGGAGATGGGGTGAACTCAACGTCGTTCGTGTCGTTGAGGCTCACCAGCGGCGGCGGCGGTGGCGGCGGCGGCGACGTCGTCGTCAAGGACTCTTTGCTCTGAGACTTCTTTTTAGGCTTAGCGACAACGGCCGGTGTCGGTGCAGGCGCCAATGCGGCATTCGTCGGAGTAGCCGAAGACATCGATTCTTCGGGGCGAGGTTTTTTCGAATCGGGCGAGTCTTTGTGAGAAGAGGATTTCTTTTTCTTACGTTTGAGGTCATCTTTTTCTCTCTGTCTGGGACTAGATGAATTGTCGCGTTTCTTCTCCCGAACGACTTCCTTTTTCACTTCCTGCGCGGGAAGAGAGGACGTAATTTTCACTTCAGTTACTTTGCAGGTGAACTACGGAATTGACAATCGGTGTTCATTGATCGAGTACTCACCGAAGAGTGACCGGGGGTGGGTTTTCCGTTCGTGCTCAACGTCAGTGTGAGTTTTTCGGGTTTTTCTGACTTCACAGATTCCTTGGGTTTTTCGTCTTTGCCACTGGTCGAAGCGCCCTTGTCCTTCTTGTCGCGTTTGTATTCTTTGTCCTTCTTGTCTTTTCGTTTTTCTTTTTTCACGTCCTGCTATAAATGGTCTCTCGTTCAGTGTAAAGGTGATCAGAGTCGAGGAAAGCATCGATTTCTACCAAAGTTCTTCTTACCTTGGCATCCTGGCCTTTGATGATGGGCGCACCGAACAAAACGGAGAACTGTGTCGATGCTGGAGGTGCTCCCGTCAGGTGAGGAGACTTCTTTTGAGGAGGCGTCGGAGGCTTTTTCGCGGGTGAAACGGCGGTCACAGGGGCGGCGGCGGCGGCGGCAGCAGCTGCCGCCGATGTGTCTTTTATCGTGGCGCCGCCTTTGAAAAGCTTCGAGCAGAAGTCTTCCGGAGGGTTATGGAATGTGAGTTTTTCACATCTGATGTTGTTGAGCGGCTTGCCATCCATAGAAAGGTAGAGATCGTAGATGAACTGAAGTTTCTTCGGCTCCTCCTTCGTTTTGAAATAGACTATGATGGGCATATTGAAACCGGCATAGCCGCTCTCAGACACCTAGAAATGTTCGAGGGAAAAAACAGAGTGTTACCGAGGATTGAAGGCGAAATCACGCGTAGAAGACTCTCCTTTGTCGAAGGCGACCTCACCTGATAGGGGGGATCTCGTAGAGTCCGTCTTGCCTTGGGGAAACTTTCGTGCAGTTTGAAGACAACTTTCTCAACGAAATTTTCGATTTTGCAACCCTCCGGCCCCCTGACGAACACGGTCCAGTCATGCGTGTATCCTTCGGATGTCGGTTTATCCTTCAACACGGCCTTATGCCCGAGCTCGATCTTCACCTCCAGTGATCGAGAAGACATATTGCGGCTTCAACGACCGCAACGGGTCAACTGTGGATTGAAAAACGAAAGTTGAAATCTCGAACAAGCTCAATTTGTGGAATGATCGATAGATTTGTTCTTTTTTCTTCCGCCGAGCCTCTCGCCCCACTCGTGAATTCGCTGTCAAAAAATCTTGAGACGATCTCTCGTTTCAGCTACATTTCGCCACATTTGGGTTGTTCGCTGGAACAGCGAGTTCTCGATTCTCGTGGAACTCATGTGTTTCGAACCTTTTGCCGTCGAATCAAAGCAGATCGGGAGCAAACTCCAAAAATGCGAGGGAGGTCTGAAGGCGGATGCGAATAAGAGAAGACGTCGCAAAATGTCATCGTAATCCTGGACCCATTCGACAGTCCTGAGTATCGAGTCCGAATCGCGATGTCTGCACAAGAAACTAAATAACAGATCGGCGCGAACTGAGTGTCTCTATTCGAGCAGATGTCGAGCACGTGTGTTTCAATGCGCGTATCTGTGAGAGTCGCCAGGATTTGATAGAACATGAGTTGCGGAGCGGATGGGCTGTTACGATTCCGCGCAAGAGCAAAGCAACAAGTTTCCTCGGAGCAGCTCGTCGAATCATCGCATCCGGAATGAAACTCGAAAGCGAGAAGATCGTGTCTAGTTTGAAATCCGAGCTGATGATAAGAGAAAATCCAACATCGAAACGACAGTTAGAATGGAATGGAAGGATGGAAACATCTAAATCAATCGAGTTGATAAACGAGGGAGAAGGCATCCGAAGATGCACAACAAACTCAAGGCCGTCCGCGCTTCTCTTCATCTTCAGCATCGCTCACCGCTGTCATTGTCCGACGTGAGCTGTGAACATGAAATGCGAAGATCGTAGTTCTGATTGAAAGCGTCAAAGCGCATCTTTTCGATTGAATGAACGTTCCAATGGACTTCCTCTGTTCTCGATCTATGTTCCGAAATTCACAGCAGAAATAATAATAACTTGTAAGTGATAACGGAAACTGGACAGCCGAGCATTCGTTCAACAGTTTCGAGCCACAAACGCTTGTCGATATCTCTGTTGTACAACTGTTTCTCAGTTGTCGTTCGATGCTACAAACACCATAATTGTTGTGAGCCCGTCACTGCATCGAAGCGGGGTCGAATCACAACAGCTACGGGGCTTTTGTTATGATCGCTACTAAAATTGTTTTTCGTTTGAGATTCTCTCACGTCACATGTTGTCGTCAGCCATCGGCGTCTAACTGAACAGCAGGAAGTTACGAAGACGCCAAGGCCAAGCCGCTTTGATTGAATGGAATGAGGACTGACTGGAAGAGCGAAACTCTTGCTTCCGAAACTGTGTTGCGCTTCAGAGCAAACACGAATAAAACAGCCACGTGCCTCGTCCTGAGACCGAGCAACTCGTAGAGTCAGATTCAACGAGGATGGAACAGTGGAACAAGAGCTGTGGCCGGCTCTCGACAAAATTCCTGAGTTCGCGGCGTCAGCCTCCTCTTGCCATCGGAATTGAGAGCGGGCCCTCTCGAGAGCCGAGCTGATAACGCGGCCAGGAAAGATAAGCAAGAAAACATCACAAGGAAGGTGGAGCGGCCAGGGTATGGGAGAACAGAGGAGGAAAAGTTCCGCTAGCGTCTCAATAGAAAGAAACTGATTCCAAGTCATTGTACCAAACACCGCAAGAAGATATGAGCTCGAAAAACAAACGACACTGGCGGCTAATCTCACTACATGTTAGAGCGGCAAGCGCCGGAAACGAATGTCAGACAGAATAAACGGTTCTAGGAAATTCCAGTGATCCGATAATCAATGTCCGGCAGATAGTTTCCTGAAAATCGAGCCTCATGGAACTCGGCCCAGAAATTTACCTGTACACCGTCGCGCTTTTCGAAGCAACCGGGCCTGTTTCAAACCTTGAGAATTACAAGCTTCCCGACAACGAATCCCGCGGCGCGTCGATACCGATATCAACCGAAGGCTCACAGTATCATCCGATCGTTCATCACGAAAGTGTGATTAATGATCAGTGAATCAAATGGAATTCCAGGCGGTACTGCATGACGAAAACCTCAGACCCGGATCCGGAGAAAAGTAACGTCCACTCCATGAGCTTCGGATTCCCCCAAGAGCTCACACGAAATTCATTCATGTACAATTCAAACTCTTCTTGGCCAACGATGAGACAAGCTACGCAGTCCCACTGTTGAACAACAACGTGAAACACTTCCACCTTTGGGGTAGAAGGGCGGTCTCGAAGACAGGGTGGGCATAGGTGACTTCCTTTTCGTGCGAAGCCGCTCGATCAATGAGCCGCCTCGTAGAGCACGCGGAAGCAAATTTGTTCAAAGAACACCTAACGAAGCCATCATCGATTCTTGACTAGCTTCGAATTAATGAGCACCGTGATAAACACAATGACTGTCTAGACATGCTCGAAACGACTTACCGCATAACAGCTAGAACTATGACTCGACTCGAGAACACCGGACGTCCATCGGACGTCACTTGAGCTACATCGGGGAGTGGGGCACCCTGCCGTTTCGGGAATATCCCGCACCTTCTTAAGGTAAATCAGAATTGCAACAGAAACAGCGTTGGCCGCTGCCGAACACAGTGATCAAGGACCAAAGCCACCATGATTGTGATCTCTGCTGCCCGGCGCGCCACTCCGGGGGCGGCTCTCTCGCGACGCCTCTCAATTATTTGACGGGGAATCACCATTTTACCGAACGATACGCTTCTTAATCACGCATTACAGAATTTCAGGTCCCGAGTGGAAACCCTGTCTCGATTTTTTGAAAAGATCTCATTTTCCCAATCCGTGTAAACAAAGTTTGTAGCACTCCTCTGCCCCTGGAGCCCGAGACCGCGGTCGACATAAGAAGTTGTATCTTACTGCGCTTAAAACACTTTGTTATTGCGATCTAAGTTGTGGAACCCCACAGAACAGATCCGAGAAAAGTGAAACAAAACGTGGAACGCTCTCTCGAGAGACAAAACGAACATTGAAATGAATTTTGGAAGCATGGAGGGAATCACGAACCTCGTTCGGTTGGCGTCCTGACGGGAAGACACCTGACTAGGTCTTCACTCCGGGTCTTTGAGGGCTCCTTCGGGGTCTAACCACGGTCTCTGTGTGCTCAACAGCTTACTTTTCGATGAACGGGGAAGCTTGCTTAGCTTCTCTCACTTGAACTTTGATGAATAAAGTTGTTAGAAGGCACTGTCACTTGTCCGGAGAGTACTGTCAGCTAGAGTTGATAAGATTCGGGGAACTCTTCATCGCGTTTGTGAGTGTAAGCTCGATACACCGACTGACGGTTCGCACTGATTATGACTTAATCACACACAGCTGAATATTCCGATGAGTAATCCTGTCTCGATAATCGCTGAAGCGGAGCTCACCGATGGAACTGTTGCAGATATGCCGTTGAGCGTAGCCTAAGGAGATACTCGCTACACTCAAGTGCGAAACCGGTTACTTTAGAGCAAGAGCGCGGTCTGAATGCCAGCGACCGATAATCACTCCGAAGCGAACTCCTTGGCAGCGGAGCGATCTCGTTTTCCTGATGCAGAACTCGCGAAACTGATCGGTTGGGGGGAGCAATTCATCGATTAGTTCTCGCGCGGTCCTACCCTCACTGTGCTTCGAGGGTGGACTTCGCGAATGACGACGTGGTCTCAGAAAACTAGAGACGGAGTTCAGTGTGACTGAAGCGTACTCGTGCTGAACAGACTGCCCTCATGATTCTCGCTAATTACTGAACCACTAGCTGGCGCTCTTTGTTGGTCCGTGTTCTCCGCCAAGAAAGACCCCAGCTGCACCAAGGTTCGCATTCTGGACTTCGAGATCCGTCGAGAGATAAGTGATGAGTTGATGAACATACAGAATGATTGATACTTCAGTCTCGCTTTTATGCGGCTACGGGGGAGCGGTTCCTTGGATTCCGAACGATGATTCCGATTGCCGTAGAGAAATTGATGTTCAAGATTATGAGGGAAGCTCTATATACAGCTTGCTTTCTACACTTATTAAGTGAAATGTATGAAACATTCCTCAAAACAATGACATCAAATCGGATCGTTCAACATTGGACCCAAAGTTCTAAAGGAAATCCGAGCGGAGAGTTAACGGAGTCCGCCTAATAACGGTGATGCGTCTGAAAGGGATTCGATTGTAGATTACTCTCGAAATCTGTGTTTTCCTAATACTTTTGGTCACGCCAAGGCTCCATGAACGCTCGACTCTGGACTTTCCATTCTCCCGGTGACGGCTTCCAAATGAGAGTTTCCTCTCTCAGAACGGCTTCTGGTCGAGGGACCGGGATCGTCTGGAGAAAAGTTCCACTTCGCGAACAAAGCCCGTTGAATCGTCCCTTATCGAGGAGCCTCGAGGTCCCATCAAAGGAGCTCGGACCCCGAACCGAAAAACCTGTAAGTACTGATGTGGGTAGAGCACACTGGACGCTGGACGGTCGAAGTTCTTTTGCGACTTCTCATCTGAATCTCGGATTCCTCTTCATTTCAAGAACTGATATCGAGACTTGGAAAATGGAGTTCTCAACTGGAGTTTCACTGCTTGGTTGTTCTCTTTCGCAACAAGTTGGAGGCTGGTTGTTCAAGAGAGCTCCGGTTTGTGAGTTTCCCGCGCGAATCGTGTTCAAGAGCCATTCGCGCAGAATGTAAACAAGCATGGCGGCTTCCTCCCTTTCCCCTGAAGCTCGAGAGAGATCGCTGTTGACATCTGTAGTACCTACCTGCGATTCCGGTGGTGAAAGCAGCGCGTCGAGTTGACATCAAACTTATGGTAACTTTGACGTTGAGTCAATTCTGAGAAGTTTTCTACGTTCGATTCCAACTCAACGGAAGCACCATGGAGAGAGGAATGGTCGCTCGTGGAATTCAACAAGATTGGTCTAACCGAGAGTACATCGAAATTATCTCCGGAAGTATAAAGAAAATCGCCGACTTCCTCACTTCGTTCGGTGAGTTGTTTTGCACAGCGGCACTGTTTGTAACTCTTGTGATGAAAACCAGGAATCTTCCTCATTCCCGTGAGCCGTCATTCAGTACTGTATTCTAATGACCGGAAGCATTGATTACTCATTTAAGTCACTGAGCGTGCTCAACAAACGATCTGAGATTGACAATGCGTTCTTCTATTGCAATTATTGGTTCGTCGCGGTGAATTCTCGTCCATCGTTTTCTTTAACAGAGATGTTCGTTGCAGACATGTCGTGTAGAGCCAGGCTGGCGACCCTCAACGAGAAACTCACTGCACTCGAACGAAAAATCGACTATCTCGAAGCAAGGGTGAGTTGCTATGTTTGATGACTGGATTCAAGTTTGAGATTCGGTGTACCTCGTCATGACCAGGACTCAGTTCGGGGAGAATTCGTTATGGCCTTGCATCACGAGGAACTTTCATCATCAAAATAGAACGATTGGTCGTCTGTAAATGGTGGGAACTCTGTTCGTGATCACGTGGAGATCTATGTCGAAGTTCCGGAATCGTGATTAATTTTTAGAGGCAGTAATTCGTAGATTTCAACTCTTGCTAAATGGCGAACCTCTTCCTTCGAGACACTAGTTGAACGTCGGGAATCCTTTTCCAGGTGACTAAAGGCGAAACCCTCTCCTGATCGACACGCCAGATCCTCCATATTTCATCTCAAGAAACCCATCAGCCAGATGGAACCCCGGAGTGGTCCAAACTCACAATCAGTGACGACTTTCCCCATGTTTCGAGGATGTCCTCGCACCTACTAGATAGAAGACCCCGTGGCCTACCTGACCAAAGTTATGCTTCTCAATCCTGATTGACGGGACCGATGTTGGCCGATCAGGAGATCCAAGACAAAATTTACGAAAAAAAATCCTTCGTAGATGGCGACTCGGGCGAAAGTACACATAAACTAGCATGTAATGACCATCATACGTTCCGGAACTGCATTGTGAACAAGAGAATAAATGGCTATCTCACTTCGTAAACCTGAAACAGATATGCCCTGAACAACCTTGACACGAGACAAGAAGCAGCTGAAACGAGCTCGAAATCGGTAGAAACTTGACATCATTGATGGAACTAGAGTTTGGCTTATTATCGAAACGACCCCAAACTTTACGACTGAACCCTGTACTTCAGTAATATTCCGGAGCATCGTTTCAATGTAGTTGATTTCAGTCTGTTCAAGTAATCGATCTCTGTTGTATCGAATGAATTTTCAAATCTGGAAAACAATCCAATCCGTTCATTTGAGCGGAAAATCCTTCGCGGGCTCAGGCCGCGGGCTATTTTTTTCCCCACGAAAGTCGTCGGATGTGACAGAATCCTTTAAGAATCATTCGAGGTCGTTGTGAGTTTATTGGCACTTCCGGCTGAAGCAACGCCAAGCAAAACTTGATAAGTTCAATTCAAATAATTTTGTAAATCTATCAACGCGTGGTGATGTGTCAGTTTTTGGACGACAGCTGAGCTCTCCGAGTCCTTCTTCGATTCAACTTCAGTTCTTAACGAGAGTCACTGATTTTGTGCTTGGAAACTCTTCATCAAATCGATGAGTTTCATGGCTTGCTCAACATCCATGGCGTTGAACATCGATGCTCGGATTCCACCCACTGATCGATGTCCCTTCAGTTGAATCATTTCGGCTTTTTCGGCTTCGGCGAGGAATTTCTTCTCCAAAGCGTCATCGTTCCGGATTCGGAAAGGAATCGTGGTTCGTGATCTGCAGTCCTTGTCCACAGAGCTGACATAAAAACCGTTCGACGCTTCAATCAAACCGTACAATGCCGCGCTCTTCTTGGCACTGCGTTCTTGCATGCCTCTGATGCCACCGTTCTTCTTGATCCATTTCAGTGTCAATCCAAGCAGGTAGATCGCGTAAGTTGGCGGCGTGTTATATAGCGATGCGTTGTCCGCTGTGGTTTTGTAGTTGAATACTGAAGGACAGACCGAGGCCGGAGTTTGAACGAGGTCGTCTCTGACGATGACCAGAGTCACACCAGACGGTCCGAGATTCTTTTGCGCGCCGGCGAAAATGACCTGGAATCATAGAGAAGGTGGAGCTCGATGAAAATTGCTTGGCACGAGGCTTGGTTCAGTTCTTGAGATCAATTTGTGACTTACACCGAACTTCGAGACGTCCACGGGTCTCGTCATTATGTTGGAAGACATGTCGCAAACTATGGGACATTCCACCGAGGGCACAACGGGGAATTCGACACCGTGAATCGTCTCGTTGTCACAGTAATAAAGATAAGCAGCATCGGATGATGTTTTCCATTCCGACGCTGGAGGAATTGTTGTGAATTTCGGAAGCTTTGGGAACACCTCGTTCACTTGAACGTAATTTGCGGCTTCTTTAGCTGCTTTCTGGCTCCATGCACCTGAAAAATTCCAGAAATTGATCAGGATCGATCCTCTCGGACGACATTTTGGAAAACGCCGTCTCCACCCGCCAACCAAATCAGTTGTCTGTTTGGTCGTTCTGTCAAGATAGGCCTACAGGTTGTTTCAACTGAGAGAATGATTCAAAGAGAGCAAAAATCATCGAGCCGATTATCAAGATTATCAGGCTGCGATGACCAACGCACGATCGTAATCTGATAAGTTGATAAGCAATCAGCGAAACAACGAGACCAAACCGGTTCTCGACAATTGCGTTCCATGATAACGTTGATAAGATACAAGATATCGCGACTCCCGATCGCAGAATCCCATCTAAAACCGTGCTTCCAGCGAAAAGAGAATCCTGTCGAGAATCAATACCTAGTTTTCTAGAGAATACAGAGCTCAGATAGGAAGGGAAACCAACTCGTGGTCATGCGAGGAAAGCATGTCGCAAGAAATCATGAGAAATGACTTCAAGGTTACAGCGGATTGTGCATTCCGATTCGTAGATTCGAGAGACTCCTGATTGCAGAGCTATAAAATGTATCGAAGGACCGCTCACCTGTGACAACGTAGTCAGCCTTCTGTTCTTTTAACTTTGGACAGAGATTCAAAGGAACAGCCGCGAACTGACCCGTGCCGCCGCCTTGCATGAAAAGGACTTTATAGTTTGCAGGAATGTCCATGATGTCGCGCAGATCCTGTTCAGCGTCCTTGATGATCTTGTCATAAGCTGCGGACCTATCGAAGAAGTTCCGTGTTCACTGCATCGAGCCCAAGGAAGCATCCGTTCGAGAATCACGCTCGCTGTCAAACTCACCTGTGGCTGAGTTCCATGACCGAACAACCGGAACCGTTATAGTTGAGCATTTCCTCTTGAGCGATCTTCAAAACATCTAGGGGGACAGCGGATGGTCCGGCCGAGAAGTTGAGGACGCGACCGTGATCACTCATGATTGATTATTATTGTCGCTAGATTGTGTGTCTGAAGGCTGGAAAATGACCAAGTCTAGATTTGGATCCCAAACTGTCAACTGTTCATTTCCAGAGAACCCTCTCGGAGTTTCAGTAATCCGCTCTAGATCTTGTCGCGCGTTAAATCTGGATGCCAACAAACTCCGGAGCCGGTTTTCTGAGATTTTGGTTCCCGTGACCGCGCGACACTTCCACGTTGTATCGACAAGCACGGTGCGCCCAATTGGAGAACGGCGCAAGCACCTCTCAACGACTGCCCTTGGACTCGCTGTGACGTGTAGAGGGATGTGACGCAAGTCTCACCGTTCGAAAAACTTGTTCGTCGATCAGGTTCAGGAGCGTTCACAGAAACTCCGTATCCACTCCTGGCAACACAAGGAATCGCGCGGGTATTCTATTCCGCTGAACGAGCTCGAAGAAAATTCATTAGATACTTACCTTGGGAATGTGCTCCGACTATTGCACCGAGTACAGAAAGATTCTCCGTTCGATGTCGTGCGGTGTCAGCTCTCTAACTACAGCATTGGGCAACTCACTCTCTCAGTGCCCAGGGTCGTCCAGAGAGGGAATTAGCGGTTGAGTTTGAATTTCCCGCCACTGCGCGCAGCACGATCTAAACAAGCCGAGAGTGTGGTGGTCAGTCAGATTGAAAAAATTTAAACTGGGAGGAAACTGCACGTTCTCAGGAGTTTAGTGCGAACGTCAACGAATTATTTGACGCATTCTTATCGTACGTTTTGTATGGATTAGGAGGCTGAGTGGGTTTCGTTTCGCTCGGCGATCGATTGCTCGAGCCTTCCTTCAAGACGGATCGCATCGTGTTCGAATATCTATAAACGGTTTGATCTAGTGAGTCCATTCAGAATAGGGTCAAGAAGAAAGCGCAGTCGCTGTGAACTCAGCTTTTCCCATGGAAACTGCATTAGCGTCGCAGAAATTCCGAACCGACTGGCGAGCCGCTTCTGGCAGGGAAGCTTCTGCTCTGAGAGGAGTGGGACACCGAAGAAAAACATATAGACATGCACTCGGAGAACGCAGGAGTTTCAGAATTTTCTGATCAAAAATTCGAAAATAGATCGACACCGTGATGACGACCGGATACGAAAGTTTCCAACAACAAGACGCATTCCTCGACAGAAAATTGTGCCCATGATCTTGATGTGACGCGGAGTTTTCTCGAAGTTCAGGAGTGACGAAAATACGACTTCAGTCTCGGTCGGGTAAGCGCAGTCAGAATAACTTGACATCGATCGATAATACAACTACTAATCCTGTTTTTCCTCATGAAGACGAAAGTGAACTAAGAAATTGATCGATTCCTAGGATTGAGTGCTCTAGTTTACTCGAGCCTTGTCACTCAGACCGCTCTGTGAATGAATGCGTCGGGAGAAGTGACGTTCCAGATTCTAACAGCTGGCACCTCGATATCCAATCATTTTAGGTAATCTCGAGATGAACTCTTCCGGTCATTTTTCCTGCCTCTAAACCGCGCAGTTTCAATAGGATCTCTGCCGGAATGTTTAGAAAAGTAAAGAAAGTTTCCAATTCGCTTTTTTTCACGATCGCTTCGGTCTTTCTTCCGCGCGGGGAGTGTAAAACACTGTCGAGCACTCGTGTGCTTCATATCCTTTTCTGATGCTATCAGTGATATCGAAACATAATTCGTAACAGCTTGCGGAGAGAGAAATTTGTTTCATTGACCATTTTCCTCACGAAATTTCGATCTTTCACGAGCTTGAGGCTTTGTCATTCAGGCTGAGTGGAACTTTGGACGTTGATGAAATCAGAAATGTGGCGAAATACAATTTGAATCAACTCGCTGGCCGAAGATGAATGAGTCGTCCTCACACCGAGCCATCTCTTTACGGCATCCGGTGAGTCGCCCATCAGCGGGAACTCCTCCTGGATTCAGCGGATTCCTATAAGAATCCGTGTGGGAGTACTTGCCCCACACTTGTCTTGAAGAACTGATGAAATCGACCGATGCTTTGTCGAGTTATGCGAGCTGTTGTCCCACTCGATGTACCGCGACAAGCTTCTCTAACCTGAATCACGTCAAGTCAGTACCAGAACACCCACGAATACAATGCTTTCAACACTGGAACACCTGCGAGACCGCGATTCTAGCTTCAACGCCGGTTCCGAAATAGCCGTTCAACGATGCTTTCTTCATTAATATACTTTTATTCTTGTCGTGTTCTTGACATTGTCGTGTTCTTAACACGAAGAAAGTCTATATATCGTTGTCAATTATCACCCGATGACTGTGGAACTTTAAGATCGATGGTCCATTGTGACGCTACGAACAGTCGTTTTGAGTTCCCTTCGCTGTTCGCTGCACTCGGAATTCGGTCCCGACGGATTCAAGGGCTCGTCAACCACAGTGGTCAGCAGAGACCTCGAAGATCATAGTTTTCTTCCATCCGAAAGCGAAATATCCAACCATTGCTCCGAGAACGATTGCGATACAGACGTAGCCGTTGAACGTCATGAAGAGCAGCATGAGCATGTAACCGATGATCACCTTAAAGAGAAAAATAACTCTGACTCAAAAGTGGCAAGGTCCGACACGAATGGTGATCGACAACAAGTGTCGTTTGGATATCCGACTCATGTCACGAGTCATCCGAAAGCAGCCACAAGGATGTCGAGATTGATTTCGAGCTTCCAAGAACCAATAACGAGATCTCCGAGCTGACGTTATGAATATGAATGACAAAAACATGTCTGAGACGATGCGAGATTTACGTCATCGCAACTCACCTGCAGTGTATACAGTACGGTTTGAGCGAAGTGATGAGGCGAGAAGATCGAGGCAGTCCACGACGTGTTACTCGAGCTTATCAATGACGACGAAGAGCCAGTCTGTCGTGACTTCATGTAAAGAGCGTCGCGGAAGGCTCGCAGCGCTTCGAGAACCGCAGCCATCGCGAAGATGATCGCGCATGACACCAGCATTCCTAGGGAAAATGATCTTTCGCTTGAGTTTTGATGCATTCGTGGACGTATACTCGGCTTGTGGGCGAAGTTGTGTCTGTTCCAGCACCGGTCTGGTTGAAATCATTTGCCGGGTACTCACCGAGGATGTTTCTGGGATGCCAGCAATCGAACAGCAGAGTGACATCAGTCGCAAAATTAAACGTCATTTGCATCATGGACATTTGCATTGTGTGACCGCCCATAGAAGTATCTGTGGAAGCGTGGTCCGCGCGATCCATGTGGTGGTTTAGGTGATCCATCTTTAGCTGAAAGTAATAGGTTTCAGCGAGAATCCGCTCAGAATCTCATAGCTCTAGGAACGCTGTGAATGCCCAGCTATGGATCGTTTCGCTTTAATTGGCGTTCAGAGGTCTCGACAGACTCGTGAGATTTTAAAAAGGTGTGACTCCCGTATTCCATGATACTCCGAGTAGGCACTGAGCGGATTCTTCCGCACTCTCTGTTCTAGTTAATCTTCGATTTTTCGAAACTGAGTTGTCAGAATGTGACTCCAATAGTTTGAAAAGCGTGGAGCTAATTTCGCCTTGACACATATATTTATGGAGCGTAAAACAAGTTCGATTCTAGCCGCCTCGATATTGGAATATTCTTTGGATAGCACGAAATGTTCCAGGCTCAAGTTCGACGTATCTGAGGACTCGATCAATCGGGCGAAATTTCTCAAAAAAGAATCCTCGCGCGGTTTTCATGGAAAGTTCATTCTCTCTGCGCGAGATTTCTGACCGAAAACGATTTGTGAAAAACATTTTCGGCAATATCAAACCACAAAGAAGGTATTCTTCGCCACATTGCGGGTTTCAGAAGACGTGATGAGATGACAAACAAGAAAACAAGTCACATCGCATCCAAATAGATACCTCGAAATCCTCCGTTTCTCGGGCTCCGAATCAAAAGGAAGCGCGTCTTCTCAAACTCCGAATTGGAAGTCGACCGATCTGAAGGTTCTTTGTGCTCTGACGTTGTTGAATCGTTCCGCTATTTCATGTTTTCGTTTCTCAAGTTCTGCCTCTGTGACGTGTCTAGCTGACGACGCCCACTCGCGGAACAATGAGTAGCTCTTTTACTTATAAAGCAAGAATGCAAACGTTAGATACGTCGGATTCAACTTGCGTTGCGATGCTGAGTTTGTTGCAAGACTGAACGACCCGCCAGTTTCCAGACTTTGAGAATAAGATCGGCTGTTTTGTAAATCATTGTTATAGCCCGTTCTCCCCTTGACGGAGTCCGGTTTTACGTGAAACGATTCGGACCGAAGAGAAAAACGTTCCGACGAAACGAAATGCACCGCAACGTGTCCTTGAACGACGCTCTTTCAGCTGCTGAAGTATTCGGCGGCGAAATGACGTGCGTAGTGCCAAATCGCTGTAGTCGTCGGGTTGTTTCCGTCGTTTTCTCTCCTGTACCTCGCTCGGTTCATCAAAACAAGTCGTTTTAGTTTTCTCATCCTTCTAGTCGGATCTTCGTGTATTCATTTTCCGCAAAAATCATTGTCTGAGCATCTGATCAAGATTTTCGCTTTCACGGAACCGATCTAGTAGTTGCGGGACTTCAGGCTAGCGCCACAAAAGCTCAGGAAACCCGCTGTGTCTTCCGGGCAAATAAAGGAACGTAAAAAGAAGAGAAACCCGGTCTAGCTAGCTATCCGTTGCAACACTCAAGCGGCTTGGTTTTCTCTCCTGCAGAACCTCTCGTAAATCTTCTTCCGCGTCACGAACCCAGCTATGATTTTGAAAATTTCGCGGAAAAATAAAATAACCGCCCGACCGAGCTTCATCGAATCTTGTTCGGTTTGTTTTTTTCTTTTTTCCAAAATGTTGATCGACAAATCCGAACACAACAAAGTTCCACAAGCGCACCAAGTTCTTGGGTCACCGTCTGGAAGCTTTTTTTCGAATTCCGAAGGAAAAATATCAGACCTTGATGGATGTGTCAGGGTTGTTCGCTCGAATGCTTCCCAAGAGTCAAGACTCAATTTCCAGATGGAAGAGAAACGCAACTCCGCCCTCTTCGCTTAAGATACCAGAATTCAATTCGCCAAACTTGATGAAGCGACGTCAGACACAGAGGTCAAAGTTCCGAGGCGTTTCCCAAGTTCGGTTCCATTTGGAAACTGTGTCAAACTCGAGCGAATCGACGAATTCTGTGTGTAGGGTGGTACTTACAAGATTTCCAATGTTTCCGAACAATCTCCAATCTCTCCGTGGATGGCTGTCGGCTATCACTTGACGTCCGACGTCGACTTCACAAGACTCTCGTTAAATCACCACAAGCCAGCAGCAACTCAATACATTGTAGACCTTTTGTGCGAAGGGTTGATTCGCCAGCCTCCGAAACGAAAATGGTCCGTTGGATTCGCTCACCGCGCTCTCTGCTATTTCAGCTGCCGACGCTGCCGCTGCTGGTGATATCACGTTCTCTGAGTGGTGGAAGTGTCAGGAGCGGCAGACGCAAATTTAGACGGCGATCTCCTTTCGAACTCGTAAACACAAACGCGTTCAGTCGGTCGGCCGGTAGAGCGGTCGCTTCGAAAACAATTTGCTGGATGGAGTGTTTCCGACGTTCTCGCTGAGGAATATGGGATCAACTTTCGGGAAAATGAGCATCCGCGCGGATCAGCCCAACTACACAGATGGCGTTGTTGTTATTAGTGTTTCAAAGGCGTTGTCGTTGCACTGGCGCGCGCTTGTGGTGCTTTCCGACGGACACTGTCGGTCGAGTCTTACGACAAAGTCTCGCCAAGTTTCCAAGCGGCGCACAAGTGGGAAAGTGCGTGCCGCTTTTCCTTCTCTTTCTTAGACCCCCGATTCGAAGACTCTTTCTCCGCGCGCGACAGAAATCGCAACTAGTTCGCGAATGAATCGTCTTCACGAGACCTCCGGCGAATCGATCTCTTTCGTCGAATCTCCGGAAGGATATTTGATTCGATGACGGAGGCCTTCTCTTGGAGGAGTTAGACGATAGACCTCGATATTTGGCTGAGAAACTTGATATTTAGTCGGTCGACAATCTCGTTTTAGATCTTTGACGCTATCATTTAACGGTCCGGTATTACATCTGGAGCGGTGATCGAGATCATCATGTCGACCAGATTGCAGAAATCTCGGTTTGAGAACCCATTTTCTTTTCGTTTCGTCAAATAGCCGAGCTTGGAGCCCGGAATGACATCGATCAATGTCGTCTCGATCGTTTCGACAGATCAGTCGGCCCCCGAGTCAGTCTCCTTCGAGGCTGACCTTTGGTCGTTGCCTCTACGTTAAAGTGCACTCGAGATAGAATGAATCGTTCTCGGTTGTTAAGAGTTGTAGCAGTTGCTTCATTATCGTCGCCGCAATCCACGCTCACTTCTTTGGGGATTGGTTCGCAAAAATTTACAATCGAGCCTTTTTCGGCGACTCGTAACCCGGATGAATTGTTTCGTTTTGAACAAAAACTCCCACAGAATATCAGAAGTTGACCGAACTAATGCTATCACCACAACGATTCCGCCTTGCCGGCACTCCGGCATTTGCAAGTGTAAAGACACTGAAATTCCAAAACAGGAGAAACGCTGACGGCGAACGGTTTGTGACATCGCGTTCGGTAGATTCAACTGTCGAAAAGTATTTTTGTTTCCCAACTCGACACTTATATCAGAAGCTCAAGCTCGGTCATCATTTGTCAACCAAAGCTCAATACCGTCTCCCAGATTCCTTGAAGAGAGTTTCTTGCTGTTTCCGTCGTCCGACTTTGCGGAATCAGGCTCGACAAAATGGAAATAACTGAACTTGTGAGAGATCACGAGACAGAAGTCCCTCTCGACCGACGATCGCGTGAGTTCGCCTAATAGAGACGACGGGAATGTATATTCTCAGTTTCTTGGCCACAATCTAAAACGCGCAAGGGTTTCTGTCGAAGTCTGAATGCTTCAACGGAAAATGGGAATGTTTTTGATCCGCTGACGGTTACGTTCCATCTAAAGTGAAATAGCTGAGGCGACTCCGCTTCAGAATTCATTCCCATCAGATTGGGATCACCTAGATTCCGTGCAAGAAAATCATGACTGCAGAGGATGATTCACTTTTCGTTCTGGAATAGTGGTTCGTCTGCAAACGACCCGGCTTCTCGATGCTGCGCCGGGTTTTTACGGCACCCATGTCTACGCGTTTCTTTTATAAGCTTTAGATGACGTAACCTGGCGTTGCGTTGTCAGAATTGAGTGCAACCCTTCAAGAATCCCATAAACAGAGAATCGTTTCCTGTTCCTTCAAACTATGGGCACATGTAACATACTTTCGAGATTCGTGTCATCCCACAACGAGAGTTCCGAATGAATTCTGTTGGAGTCCTTCCGAGAGATGGTTCTAAGGAATTTTCTGGTGGAAAGGTCAACTCATTGTTTCCTTCGAAGGGTAAGAAATCGGTAAAGTTGAGAAAATCGTCGTCTCACTCACCGAATGTTCTTGGCTGATTTCAGAAGGTGATTCCAAGGGAGTGCTGAGCTATGGAGGACATCGCAGGTACGATCTCTGAAGCAAAAATGTCTACAGATATCTATTTCTCATTCCATCGCATTGAATCACGTTTTTCCATGATGATACATCATCAGTTATCCTATTGGTACCTGCCGTGTGTCTATTGATGGTGTTGGATCCGAGCATGCCGACGATCTGATTCCGTTGGGTCTCAGTGAGTCTGCTCTCCGTGATGGCCGCTCGTAAACTTGGCTAATAGGACATCTGAAGGATGTATTTCCCAACTGCTGTCGGCCGTTCGCGGAGGAGTGGTGGGCCCAATGCTTGCTACTGTGACTTCTAGCTCGCTTAGCTTGCGCAATCGAATGCTGTCATGTGGGCATGCAAACCGCGGTGTTACGAGACCTTACCACCAGTTCAAATGAGCCGTGGAATTGCTGATAACGTTTGCAGAATTACTCCGACGAGTTCGTTTTGCGACGCCCTGACCGTGGGAACTTCCTCCTCCTCAAGGGAGGTCAATCTGAACTCCAGGCTCACAAGTTCCGGGCTCCCGATTATCTTCCCTATTCAGCGATTGAGGATATCTGACAGAAATGATGACCACTAGTTCGCCTCTTTCGTTCCAGATGTTATCCTCCAGGAAAGCGACAACTCGAGCCGCGTGTTCGGCGCGGCTTCCGATCCTCGATTGTTTGTCGTGAACGCTTCGTATCAGTTGCCCGAAGTCTTCTATCCAACAACGGAGCAAGTGTACTTTGATCAACAGATCCCAGCGGTCTCGTTCGGGTTACTGCCGGGTGAGACTGCCTGCTGCTCGTGCGGCGAATTTTTGTCAGGCACGATTTGTCGATGGGACGAATGTCGGACCAACACTGATTTCTCTTCGTCTGTTCCAATTCCTAACTTTACTTTGGTTTTTTTTCCGGTGAAGATTTCTACGATTGCGACGATGTGGTTCCGCCCCTCTTGGAATCCGAGCTCTCGACGTTTCCAACGCCCCTGGATCCGATTTCACGCTCGCGGTGCACCGACGAACATCCTCAGCAACTTCAGTGTTCGTCATCGAACTTGGTCGCCAACGCAGAAAAACGCAGAAGATCACAACCCAAGAGTTTCACGTGTGTGCATTGCAAAAAGATATTTACGAAGAACTTCGACTTCTGTCAACATCTGAGGTGAAGTTTATGGAGAACAACTTCCATCAAGTGCTCGATCCTGCGACTGCCTTTCTCATAGTGACATCTATCGCACCAGAGCTGTTTGTCAGAACTTCCGGAAGGATAACAGTTTCAAACTCATGCAGGTCGCATACCGGAGAAAAACCCTTCTTGTGCATCGTTTGCGGGCTCGCCTTCGCCCAGAAATGCAACGTCAAGAAACATCTCGTTACACATATGGTCTGGAATCCTCATCGGATCAATGAGGAGACTTTCACTACTACCGGTCACTTACCTCGAGAGACTCTTCGCGGTATGTACATATATTGTTCTTTGTTGTTCCACTTTTCTCCCGAATTTCGACCCACTTTCAGTCCGAGAGACACAGAAGTATCTTCGGGCTTCAAAAGCTTCCAAACATTCGTTTGGCATGCTCCATCTTGCCATCCTGGCTTGTGGGTCGTGTGGGTTGCTCACTCATAGTCATTATTGGTAACCCACACGTTCCAACAATTCAGCTTGTCCGATTGTAAGACCTCAGTCCTCGATAGTGGAGACCAAATCACAGGAACCTTGATCGACTTCAAGAAACTTCCTCAAGATTCCTCATCTGTGAATCCACTTCATTGTAGGCAACAGCATGGACAAGGGATTCGAATGCAGATTCTGCTCAACAAAATCGTTCTCGACCTACGCCGAGTTCAGAACGCATCTCAAGACCCACATGTCTGAGAAGGTGATTTCACATATCCCACCCAAGTCGCGCGAGTTTTGGCAAACTTCATTCCGGACGGCGGAACCCAACGGTTTTCGATCGTTTCAGGTTTTTCGATGCATTCTCCCATCGTGTGAACAAACCCCAGGGAACGCCGAAGAGCTCCTGAACCATGTCAAGGACCATGATACTTTCAAAGAATACAAGTGGGTTACACCAATGTCGCTCCATGGCGAATGTCTGGACGAAGAGAGAGCTTACCTTATTTTGTTTCTTTGATCGAACTGACTGGGGGTTCATCGAGAGCATAGAAACTCAAACGAGATATTTCCTTCCAGGTGTTCGTTATGTGATGCTGTTTTCCCGAATTTGTATCAATTCAGCTTTCACAATTACGCCCACACTCAGACAGAAGTCCTGAGTTCCCAAAGGAACACTGGAAGACGCGCACAACGATTCCAATACAAATGCGAAATTTGTCAAGAACGATTTTCGGAACCCGAAGACCTTAAGGAACACCGTGAATCTAAGGGACATTTGTACAACTGTCCTCACTGTTCCAGCAGGTGAAGATATTTTCAGGAATTTCAAACCTCCCCCAATAATTTCAAAGATGTGAAAGCGAGGAATCGAGATTTTGCGGAAATTCCGAGATCTTGGAATCTTTGTCGATCTGCGCAGGACAAGAGTGAAAAACAGTTCTCGGATATCGAAGACTAAACAACAGAATTTTCAATCTTTCCAGATTTTCCGAAGAGCGGTACCTGCGACGCCATTTGGTTGTACACGAGGCCGAAACGGGGTTCCTCTGCGAGCACTGTGGTAAAGGCTTCAAGCTGAAACACCATCTAGCGTCGCATATGCTAACCCACAACGAGAAAGCTTTCTCTTGCCCTAAATGTTCGAGAGCTTTTGCCAGACCCGATCAAGTCGTCAGGTTTGTACTTCGGAAATTCGAATCCTGATACTGATGCCAAGAATATCTTAATTTTATTGGAATCTGTCGTACTGTGCTGCTCGGAATGTCCAACTACCGGCTTGAATCTCAAACTACCGAAATGTCGAGCCTGGTCGGGGCTAACATTTCATGATGATTTTGAGCTGATCGGCCTTCGGAAGCACAGTATGCAACGGTTTGTAGAAACCTTGTCTGGGGACTTTTTCCGGACGAAGACAAATCCGTGATTGTCGCTCCAAACGAGCAATTATGGACGAAATCTCAAGTAAGTTACATATCCGACATTTCGATACCAACCTGCCAAACACGGTCATGATGCTTTGAACATTCATATTTCGAGACCGTGGGATATGTGATTCTTCTCGAAATAACATTTGGGATCGCTCACAACTTGAAACACAGTTTGGTAGGGCAGTTTCGAAATGTCGGATACGTAACTTACCCGAGATTGTGTCCATGATTGGGTTCTTGGAGCGGGAATCACCAATCTAGATTTGTCCGGAATCTTTCAAGGGTCGCGACAACCCCTTGAAAAGGCCCCACTACGCTCGACATTCCAGAAGTTTGAGGTTCCCAGTTTCCATCACCACCGAAAATGGCGAAACTTTCAAATAATGGCGTAGTGCATTGAAAACGGGCCTTGGTCGCAGGTTGTCCGAAAACTTCTAAGGGGTAGTGTATATCGAGACACGACTTTGTTTCCATTGATTAGCCTACAAGCCAAGCGCTGATATTTTCCAGGCATGTGAAAGCAGTCCACGAACCCCGAGCCTTCCAGTGTGGGAGCTGTTTGAAAACTTTCTCACGCAAGGATAAACTCCGGGAGCATTCGAAATACAGACGAACTCGATGTCTGCCTCTCCAAGACACCGTTTGAGAGCGTGCGACAGATTTTCATCCGAACTGGTCGACCAGCATCGTTCGAAACAACGATCTTCAACTAACAACGCCTTGCTCTGGACTCTATCCTATTGGAAATTGTTCGTCCACAAAGCTCACATCCAGTGAACATGTTGGAATATCCAGGAGTCGCTCTCCTGGCGGCGCATCCCAAATAGTATATCAAGTTATTCTGAGAAAAATATGATGAAAATAAAACTAGGAGCTCATTTTGCAATCTTTGTATTTCTATTCTTCAATCGCTTACGAAGTTCGCATCGAAATCTCATTATTGTGGTGGAGTCGGATTCTGGAAGCCGTTGATTTTAAACAAAAACACGGGAATTACTCTTCACTTGCGAGTTCAGGAATTCCATTCTGATGGCTCGTCGAGTTCGATCAGAAATCGAGACAGATGACGCCAGCATCTCCATCATTCTGGGAAACAGCTTCCGCGCAACAAGAAGTAATCCCCCTATGCAGCCAGATGCAGGAAAAAACACATCTTTGATACATATTTTCGAACACAGTGAGCTGACATTTGTTGAAATCGTTCCGCGGACAACGCAACAGGTCCCTCCAGTCTGAGTTGGGCGATTGCGCACTCTCAAGTCGTGCGAAAATGGTCAACTCTTTCGATTTCAGCGTGAGTCTAATCGGTTTATCCTGATTCTTTCGCTCTCGATAATGATACCCACTAATACAGTTTCTAGGATTCCATTTATGGAAGTTTGTGATAATCCGCTTTGATATGTCGGAGGCGGGAATTAGTTTCTGACTGCTATCGACACCTGTTCACTGTTACGCCGACGTTTCCCAAACTTGAGTGTGATCCTCATCTTCCCTTGATCCCAGACCGCGTCCCGAGATAACTAATTGTCAAGTAAAACTCAGCCGGGATCCTAAAGTGTCTTGCTGTCCCATTCACGATCTCTCTGATGACAACTTTGTTTTGTAAGGTCCTCTCGATCGGAACCGCTGCACTCGCTTGAAACCACAGAAATCTGGAATTATCATCGGTCCCGACCGCGATATGCCGAGACTTCTGGCTCCGATAAAACGTCAGTCTCCTCTGCAAGATTGGTCGTAAATCGTTTGTCAGCCCTCATCCGTTCCGTTCCTACGCTGCACTCAAAACACTTGTTCCAGACGAGCACAGAAAGTCCTGGTCAGAAGTGGAGCCTCACCGTGTCGCCAGTGGATTCCTCCAATTTCAGCGCGAGTATTTTGAAGCGGTGCAAGATTGCGATCGTTCCATGTTGGCCACAATGAAATGAAAGTAAAGACACATATGCGAATCTCTCCCATATAGTTGTCTTCCCGGAACACTCTTCATGGAGCCGACGAAGCGTACGGTGCTCAGTGCCAAGTGAACCACCGATCGGGAAGAGCGCGCGGAAATGACTCACAGAGTCCTAGTGTTCATCCTCGTCGTATTTCCCCAAGTCAGGTAAACTTGGCTGTTTTTATTTAGCTCCCAGTGGTGTGTGTGTGTTTATGTTTCGAGAGGGACATATGCCCCTGCTGGAGAATGAGTTCCACACGATCACAGAGAAGGAAGCTCGAAACTACAGGTGTTGGCCATTTTCGATGGAATCGCACGGTCCCCGCGAATGGTTCAGAAACCCAGACAATATGGTGAGGTTCGATCCGAGCACAACTCGACTCTACACGAATGGATCGGTCGTCGGTGAGGTGGTCTATAACGACATCAATCGAGTCACCAAGTGTCGCTTCACTGAATTCAGGTAAGCCAAACCCCCATCAGCAAAACCATGCGAAGAGTTCGGGACGAGATCGACTTTCAGGAGCACGGCTGTTTCTGTCTCTTTCGATTCTTTAGATCGAAGAGTGAACTTCGCCGAACGCAGAAGTCTTCGCCTGAAAACACGGCCTCCTGGCAAGGAGTCGCGAGCTCTAGAGATTCCTTTAAAGGAATTTGTCCGGGTTTCATCGTTCGCCCGAGTTGCAGAACACAATCGCATCCGATCACCTTGGAATATCGTCATCGGGGACGTGATGAATCTCTCCAGCACCTCCCGCGCGTTTTATCCACAGTGCGAAAATCATTGCGACGGTGCGAATTCGACGGCTTGCAGCCGATATTCGGAACCAGTGAAAGCGAAAACAGATTCGTTGATACAAGAGCGCGTTGTCAGTTTGGTTTCACAGAAATTCATTGCCAAAAAGTCCTCCAAAGAGACACCTACAACTTCCCGACGTCAAACAAACCATTCATTATCGTTGGTGCTGAACCGAATGGTGCTTGTATTTGAAAGTTGTCTCTCGACCGAATATTCTGGAGACGATTTTTCTCTCTATGGTCTTGTTATTCGATTCGGTTGAATGCGAACTCGTCCTGTTTCCATCGTTTCCTCACTCATTGAAGGGAGCCGGATTCTGCCGCCACCGATTTTCGAAATTCAACAGAAACCGGAGTCAAAAATTTGATAATAATGAACTTCATAAACTTCGTTGAGATTCAAATAGCGGAATGGTCTCCATATTAAAGGTTGTTGCTTTGCAGAAATGAAACCGAACGCGAGTTCCTCTACAAGAAGCTCGGACGTGAGCCAGAAACGGTGGACTTTGACAAAATGACAGCCCTGATAGAGGAATGTGGAGCTGCTGTGCGCACGACGCGGACGTTCCCCCGTTTTCCAAACCCCATATTTCCAGGTGAGCAGAATTTCAACAATTTCCGCAATTCAGCTCTTTCGAGTTGTGGGTTTCTCGCTACGTCTAGCGATGTGGTATTTGGAAAACCTTGAGGTTCTCTGATCCACCTCGCGATCGAACGAAAACCATAACGCTGTCGATTTTCGAGAGCTTCCTTCAAGTATTCTGAGGAAGAAATGCCACATTCTCGCGGAAAATCTTGTGTAGAACTCGGTAGTCACCCCAGAGTCTCATGACGCGAACTCGGAACGAGACGAACCTTTAGATCGCGGAATCGGTCTGACATTTTAGAGGATATCCCATAGCAGAGCGGAAGCGAGACGGGCAGTTTCTGCGAAATCGTTATCCGACAAGTTCTCCGTCTGGAACTGTTCTCGACCAGAATTCTGGAGAAAATTAGAGACCGTTATTCGAACTATTTCAAGGTTTGTTATTCCTCCTCTCAGAAAAATCGTTCGATAAGCTCACTCCTCTGTAAGCTGCTCGATATTAGTGCCAGCTGGAGCCCTGATGAGCATGGGAAACAGGAGATCGGATATTGGTGTGTCGATTAATGCTTAGCTTAAATAGCAAAGTTTCCGAAACAGCTTTCCTCTGAAAGCTTCGCTAATCCCCTATGAGTGAAACGGGAAGTTGAGTTTGCTTTTGTTCGGAAAACCACACATATCAGAAAGTCACATCGGGAGGACGTGGACATACATATTTTACCGTTTGGAACTTCTGTCCATGACTGACCACTCCGATCGTTGACGGAATACCAACCTCACAGTCTCTCCTTACTTTTCCAGGAACCTTATGGTGTGGACCGGGAGACGCATCGACGAATTACGTATCGTTGGGCGTTTGTCCGGCACCAGATGCTTGTTGTCGCAATCACGACTTGTGTCCAATCAGAGTTCTCCCCGGCCAAGTGTTGACTCCTCAAGGACCGAACGGAATCACCATATCAGACTGTCGCTGTGATTCAGCCCTCAAGAGTTGTTTGCAGAGGAGCGCAAGAGAGGACCGTAGTCTCGGATCCAGAGTCCTGACGGTGCTTTTTGATATGGGCGTTGGATATTGTCTAGCGGAGAACGGAACACTTGTGACAACCAAATTCAACATGCTCGATCTCCTCAGGGAGTAGTCTATCTCAATTGACAAGAATTTCTTAGGATTTCGCCTTCTGTAAAATATGTTGAATGATGAAACGCCAGTGCTGCTGGTTGAGCGCGAGCTTTGTCTGTTGTTTTTTTTCTGTGAAAAACTCGACCGAAAGTAAATAATTGTGAAAACTGATTCGGAGTTATTTTGTGTGTAATGTAGTTGACAGGAAGCAGTCGTGATTTCAACTGAACTGCGTTCGTTGGAACAAATGTTTCAGACATGTCAGTCTGTGTGCATATTCTCCCGTGAATAAAAGTGCTTGAGATGGCTCTGAAAAGATGCAGGCCAGTGGCGTAGCTAGAGGCATGGGTAGCCAAGGGGGGCTTCTGCCCCGGACGCAGACTTCTAGGAACGCAGACTTTTTGTACTACTTGATTGAGGTTTAGTCGGACCTCATCTCGAATTTTCCCAAAATTCGCTCGGATTTGCGTATTTCAAGCTCTATCGATGAGCTAAATTGACTCATGGTAAGACTTTTCATGAAGTTGAGGAAAGCTGCTCAAAAGCGAGGGAGCTCGGAAGTCTCAATGGATTCGCCGCCATGGTGGCTGTTCTGGTGGCCTCGATGCTCACCTTTCCTTCTCCTTTTTCATGAGTTTCGAAATTTGTATTGTAGTGTGGACCACCATTCCCAAATTTACTTTTCGAATTTCTTCTCCGAAACCTTTAGGCGAGGAAACAAAAGTTGCTCGACTTTCGTCACATGCCCTCTCTCGAATTACCGATGTGAGTTGAGGTTCGACCCAAATATCAGAATTGTAATCTCCGACTAAAGTTTTTCGATCCGAGCAGGGAATAGGAATCAAATATCAAGCCACGAATAAAATAATGGGAGCTCTCAAATATCTGATCGTGGAACGGAAACGCGCTTTACAATATTTCCAGGCTGACTTGCTTCTCTCTGACTTGATTCTCAAAATCCCGAGAAAAAAAGATTTTTCGTTTGGAAACAGAAGCAAATGTTATGAATTTGGTTTTTTCTCTGCGGCGCGTGGCGCAACAGGCCTAATGGAACATTAAGACAGAAATTAGAAATTAACAAGGCTGTTAGTGACGTCCGCGTTTCTTTTTTTTCTTCGATTCTGGAGCATGCTCGCTTTCAAATCAGATCTCAATGGCTCTATGGATCTTCCAAAAAAAGGAAACACTTTCGGTTCATAAGAACAATCACTGCCGTCTCTCTCATGGTCGCTTTTTGAACATTGTTTTCCGAGATAAACCGGACATCGAGTGAGAATAAGATGTAGAGGCATCTCGTTTGCGATTTCACGAGTTGGGAGGGAATGACTCCAATCATGATGCGCAGCTGTCGGAAACTCAGTTAATGCAGAAAAGAACCTTTACCGTGTCCGACTCGACCCTCTGATGTTCTTTTAAGTGGATCAGGAGCGAGAGAACAAATAAAAGTTTTCCATGAATCTGCCGCAAAATTGTTCGGAACCAAATTGCGAGGAACGGAACATGGGGAGACCCGAAAGCCCGGAATCCGGAGGTGTTTGCCTCGAATCACGAGGCGGTGTCATCGAGCCACTTATCACCAAACAAAAGCAGTTTGGGATCGATAATCAAACTGCGCTGTCGGTCTGAACTCTTCGAGCTCCGAGCGCGTTTCTGAAATTTTCGTGAAAGAAAAGAGGTGTCATTGAAGATTCCGAACGGTGATCGGATCGACAGTCGGCCACTAATTGAAACGCGAGGGAAGGTCAATTGGTAATGTTGAGCCGGTATTGCAGATCGGTCGACTGTCCCCAAATTCCCGATGAAACCTTGTTCTGATTCGCCCGAGGACATCTACGTTTCTGTTCCAGATTCGAAGACTTAATTATCCTCCTCCCTCCCCGCCATCCGAACTCACTTAGATAACGACAGGACCCGAGGCATACAAATCTTTTCCACGGATTGTCAAAATTTCGAACGAACTTCATATCGGAAGCAGGAAGGTCGACCACAAAGAACTGTGGATGTCCTTTTCCGTTTGAACTCCGCGAGGGAGAGAATCGCCCTATCGCTTGAAAGTTGCTTTGTCGGATCTTTCGACCCAGGACATCCAACTTCCTCCATCACACCTCCCTCTGTCACTTTCTGTCATACTTTTGGGTGAATTTCATCGATCCCGTTATTATACTTTGCCTCACATGAACTGTTCGTTTCAACAATACAGACAGCAGCTAGTTGTTATGAGGGCTCGCTTTCTGGAGGATGTGGTGCCTCTTCTAATCACACGGAAGGTTTCGTTGATTTTCGAAATCGCAATCGATCGGAATGTCGTTTCGCGGTTCTCACAAGAAACCGACTTCGTTCGTTTTTGCTTCTCCTCGACAGCGACGACAGCCATGACCTGCTGGAGTCACGTGTGGCTAGAGAAGGAATTCCTTGTTTCCTTTACTTCAGCGAGTGATTCTTCCAGCCAGCGTACAGTCACAACATGAAACATTTGATCCTTTAATGTTCGTCGACGCCGAAATGGAACTCAGAAGAGTTGTCATCGAAGTCGAATCGGCGCCGAGACCGCAGTCCTGGAAGAACTGGACGGGATCCGCGGAGCCTGGTCAGAAATTTCCATCAGTTCCAAGGCTCATAATGATTTCCTCGATAGATTTCTCGAATTTTCCAGAATCGTGATTCGTCACAATTTATCTCATCGGTGAGAATCGTTTGATGAAAAGCCGCTCGATCGCGGATGACATAACAGGCCAGAATTCCGTTGTACCTGTCGCAATGTTTGTTGATGCCACTTTGTATCGATTCGCGTGAGCTTGTTTCATCAGAGCTTTATCTACCGATTGACGACAAGAAGAAGTGACGACGAAAGCGAGATTTCCCTCTTTTTTTCAGAGAAGTATCTCTCTTTTGTGATCGTTGAAGATTAGAATCGCTGGAATGTTTAATAAACCGAGTTGCTGTCGCTGATTATCTCGGATGCCAGATCGTTTCTCGGATAAACAAAAGAAATATCTGGGGTTTGAATCTCTCAACGGCGCGGCTTCTCATTCGATTCCGCGACAGAAACCTTCGGGAGCTCATCCGGTTTCTGCCCCAATCCCCTGTGCCGCTCATTACTCGCATTCGAAGGCTCAAACAACCTGAATTCGAATACAAAATCCACAAAAAAATGAAGCTGGTCCCACGCGACGTGAATCACGCAACGATGATCCACTTCTGACATGGCGCAATGGTCGCCATTGCCTGCCCGCGTGCGCGATCGACCGACGCCGAATCGACTCTGGAAGTCCGATACGATCTGATAAAAACTGGATCTTTCCGATCTGAAACCATCGGCTAAGAGCCAAGGCCAGAACAGTAAATTCTCAGAACTTGTATCACACGGCCGGCACGAGGGCGCTGTTTTCTTTTTTGCATTCGGCCGTTCGAGTCGCGATGAGCATTGGGGAGCATTTTTTTTTCCGACGATAGACCCTGATTGAGTCATGGGATCCAGCTTTAGAAATGAACGATCTTGCAAACAAAAGGGGAAAGGGAATTTGACAACTCAACAACTGGATTTGTTTCCCCGAGGGCTCTAAATCGGCCAGACGAGTCGCAGAAAAACGTTTCAGTTTCTTTCGTCTCTGATGATCCGTCTTCATCAAAGTGGACCGGGTCGGACTGCCCCAAATCCTCTGGCCTTGCTTGTTGCGTCACAACATAGTAATTCTTCAAAGACAACACCAATAAATGAGAAAAGTCGCAGCGAAGGTGCGCCAATTAAATCGGTACCGCGACAGAAGTGGACGTTTTGCCATTGTTTGTGATCGTTGCGTGCTTCTCATTACCGGTGTTAATGATCGGCAGTTCCGACACAGAAGCCTTGCTACACTGACCGCGCGTTAATACGCTGGAAATGCGCGAAGCGTTTGAAAACTGTGAAGAATCTTGAACTTTTTGACTTTTTTGCCACGTCCTTCTGAGACTGACTTTGAACTTTGTACTCTCCTCAACACGTGATGCTATTTGGAAGTTCAGAAACAACAAACAGAGAACTTTCAGTCCTTTTTCCACGAAAATGAAATGAAATCGATGAAGCGGATCGAAGAACAAGAATGAGGTTTTGAGTCTATCGTTTTAGCGAAACTTGTGGTCGAGAGGATCCACGTCGATGTTGACCATTTTGAGCTTCTTCTCTGAAATCCACTTCGAAAGAGTACGTTGACTGGGAATGCAAGTATAACATTTAATGGACATCAATCAAAGAATAAGTTTTGCACCTCACAAACAATCAAAAGTCCATGAGCTCCGTTGTACTGGAAATTGAAGACCTCAGTTCCAAAATGTCACATCTCCACTTTCCCGGTTTCCGAGAAAACCGCGAAAAACTTCGGCAAAGATTCTACTCGATTGATTTCCTTCATGTCCCACCCTTAACGCAGGCTTGTGAAGATCTCTCGATTTCAGAAAGTATAATCAGGATTCCGATCAGGAACACGATGATTAGAGCCCGTACCTTCATGCACAATGAACAGCGAAAATATGCGCTCAAAAACTGGACTTATGCATTTTGAAACTAGGCGAGTGCGTAATCCTCGCTCAAAACAAAGCTGAAAACCATTTTCATGGATGGCACTCTTAACACGATTGCCCGAGGTATTTTGACGTGGAGAAATCGGAGAATTCTGAAGTTATGGGAATTTATTTGGAAGAAGATGTGACTTCCCAAGTTCTGAACCTCCCACCGGTTCCTGAACACGAACCCCCGCCTGAGCTGTCGGCTGCTCTTCTGCTTTTGCCGGATCGCGGGAGATTACCGCGGTTTGGTCCTGCGAGCCCGAAAAGTCTCGAGTCCGAAAAGTCTGGATCCCGACGGGTCTCGATCCCGACAGGTCTCGAGCCCGAAAAGTCTTGAGCCCGACAACTCTCTCTCTCTTTTCGAGAGTGAAAGAAAGCTAGCGAAGCTTCTATGCAGCCTATCTTTTTTTTTATAGCAGCGAGTTGACAGAGCACGACTGCTCAGTCGGTTATGTTCTCGAAATTCATTGACAACCACTTGAATATGTTTTTTTCCAAGCTCCGGGAAGGCTACCAGTGAGCTTGGATCGAGTTTGACACAATCCTCGGATCCGGTGATAGACTGCAATGTGTATTTTCATAAAACAGTTATCTTGTATCAGTTTGGAGTGAAGGACTCCCGAATAACTTTCGCTTCAGACTTTCAATTTCGCTTGCGAAGAAAAGCGGATAAGTTTTGTTCCATGTCTCCACAATGGGAGCCATTGATTCTATGAATCTCTCTATCTGATACTGACCCAACTTTGTTTTCGAGGGATATTATTTTTCACAAGCTGAGCAGTTTATGTAAAGCCCTAAGTTCTGTCAATAAAGAGAGTACAACTGCACAACAGATCAGCAGTTGTTACTCGACCGTCATGCCGTGCTAGTCTTCACTGTCTAGTCATTCCATAGCATTCACAGCAGTCGACCGGACTTCACACACTGGATCCTCTCTATCATACCGCAGGTCGTAGGATAAGTTAGCGATTCTACTGAACGATTCTGAGCGATTCTACTCAGGTCATCCCAAGCGCACAGAGTTCTCATTCCCTTTCGGAATCGGATCTCAATTGAATCATTCATGGTCAGACAGCTTCAAGATACAGGCCCACATGTGTTTCCGGGCCCGCTTACAGCGAGTCCTAGGCGAAGAGACATCGTTCTCTGTAAAGAACATAGAAGCTTCGCTTGGTTTCTTCCACTCTCAAAAAGAGAGAGAGAGTTGTCGGGCTCGAGACTTTTCGGGCTCGAGACCTGTCGGGATCGAGACCCGTCGGGATCGAGACTTTTCGGGCTCGAGATACATCACCATTACCGCCCCACATTCTCCCTTCACTCATTTGGCGACAAAACTGTGTGAATTGTTAACATTGTCAGCTCTTTCCGGAAAACACTCGTGCCTTCTTCTGGGTGGGGTCTTTTGTTTCAGTCTCTTCGATAATTTCGCTCAAGCATCCAAGATGACCTGAACTAGCTTAAGTCTATCTTTCAACCCTCCACATGGCCCTCCTCGGCCCTCTACATGTTCACGTCAGCCTCATGGCATTCAGAACCGCCGAGCACATCAACTCTTCAGCACCATAGGATGCTGCACTGATCGAGGCCGCCTAGACAGGAGGGGCTTGAGAGGCGAAGAAATTCCGGAAACGATTACCTGACCATCGTTGATCCATTCAAGACGATGAATAATGCAAGTTTGTGCGCCAACTCCCATTTTATGCATTTGAGGCGCTCAATTATCGAATTATGCATTTTTGTGCATTTTATGCATTTTGCATGAAGTCACGGGCTGTAATGATGATAATGAACATGAAAGATCAATGACACGATGGAGATGTGCCGTTTTGGAATGAGATGTTGACGCGAGCATGACTTTCATCTCAGTTCCAATCGGTTGTCTGGAAACGTTACCTTCGAATTTGGAATTCGGTTCATCTCCCTGATCGTTCGGACTCAATCAGCTCGTCATTTGCGGAAAGTTCTGTCTTCCTCCGATGCGGGCAAGGGCGAAGATCAATGAAAATGAATCAGACAGTCCAATTTGCAAACAACACGACATCGGCCATAACTCTGCGTTTTCCGTTTCCGATTTTTCACCGACGAAGGTTACTGCATGACAAGGCTACTTTAGTTCATATATCATGTTTGGCAGATATTATGTAAGGGGAATGAGTATTTAGTCATTTTCTAAGGTTTGCTTTCGCAACAGTTCGAACCCACGGTGATAAGAAGATACCGCTTTCGGAACTCGCCGAATCGTGATCGGATAGCTCAGAAAGTACACAGCGTTCAGAAAAAAATCGATCAGTTTACACAACAGGACCAGATAACATTCCATGAAGTTTTTCGAATGTGTCGCGAATTCGGAAGTTCCCTCGAATACTCGTGATCTGAGGACGAAGCTCCCGGTGTTCAGAACGGATCCATCTTTCTGTTGATGGTTTTGGTCAGTGTTTTGTGGGATGACCTTGAGGCGCTTCGGATGTCCTTGAGAGCTTTTCAGAACTTTGTGGACGCGGACCGTCGTCAATCCATCCTTCCGGCGAATCGATTTGCCGTCACCGCCGTCAATCGGGGTCCTCGATTTGCTCGTCTGGATAAATTACTCGAAGACGCCCAGTGTTCGACCTTTTTCAGACGGTGCCGGGTCGTGATTCGTCTATTGATCGCACGCTGGTGGCGCTTCTAGCGCTACCGCGGCGGTGGCGGCGGCGGCGGTGGCGGCGGCGGCGGCGGCCTTGGGGTCATTACGACAATCGAATGATAAAACATTGGTGCCTGCTTCCCTGCCCGGCTGCGATTTCGACTCGGCTTCGCTGATTTTATTAAAGCGCCACCGATGCCGAGCCCTTGTGAGTCAGAGCCACCGGCCGCGCAGTCTGAGAACACCGGGACTGGAACAGATATTTCGTCACCGGATCGTTCGTCCACCGTAAATCCGTAAACCACCGGGACGACAGAAGAACCGCTAATTGTCATCCCGCTGCTGGCGTTGACCTTTGCCCCGCCGCAGTGCCCGATGTTCGCCACGGTCGTTACCTTCCGCTTCCACTCGGTTGTGGCTTCGTCAAATTCCTGTCCGAACTGATCCAAAAGTTTCCTCATCCAAAGGAATCTGAGAAGAAGCCGTTTTTGATTCAAACTCTGTCACCGAATCAGAAACGGTTTCCTTGGAGGTGGGTTCTCAGCACGTTATCGATTCGTTTTTCTGCTATTTCGCTGCGCCACCGTTTCTGAAACACAAATATTCTAGCTGTCCGAATTCTGAGATATCAATGTGTTTGGAAACAGCGATTCGATCTTATGTGAGAACCGAACGGCATTAAACAATTATGACTGTATGGAAATAATGATGATGACGACGACTTTCACTGGTTCACAAGTGAAAGTATCGCTTTGAAACAGCAGGTGAGTAATTACTGGTTGTATGACCAAGGCTCGATGCAGGAAGGAATCGATGTGACACAACCTAAGCTATCATAACAGAACTTGTTAGCCCTGGCGGCCAACAGATTGATTAACTATCTGAAGGGTGTGTTCCGCCATTATGTAAACCTGCTCTTCAGAACAGGAACGAGGACGCAGTCTGGTCGCTTTGATGAATCGTCCAATTTCACCCTTCGTCGTTACGTAAGTCTCCATTCACATTGTTTGAAGGAATGGGAAAGATTCTGAAAGAAATCGTTGACAAAATTGTTTGCCCAAAGCCACGCCCCGTCTCTTTGAATCAAAATTTCAGATCTCATCCCTGGAAACACAATGTCGGCTCCTGAATTTGAAAAGAAGATGGTTTCGAGAAACAATCAGGAGAGAAGTTCATTCAGCTGAAGGATAGACATTGATTGATGCGATTCCGTTTTCGTATTGAGGTTTTTCCTTTTCTTTCTCTCCCTCTGTTAAGTGAATTATTGTACAGCGTTCAGCAAGGTTTTATTTTTTCGTGTTTCACGAGTCCGTTCGTTGGTCATATCCGATGGCGATCAGAGATTGCTTCAGCGTTCGGACCCGGCGATTGACTGCATGGCGGTTCAGTGTTCATATCAGAAAAAAGAGAAAAAAATTCAAAAACCCCACGTTCTACACCCTTCGACGCTGGAGTGAAAGTTCTAATGGAGTTCTGATGGTGTTTTGAAAGCTTTTGACAAACCAGATAGCTTCTTAAAGCTTTGCCGGATTCGATTGAGGGAAGTTAGATGTTTATGACACTTGGAAAAATATTCAGAGGAAGGTGACTGGGTTGCAGCTGGCTTTCAACACAACACCGAATAATTTCTCGGATCTTGAATTCCTTGAAGACGAAACGACGACGGCGCAGTGGTGGTCAGCTGATCTTTAGCTCCAGCTTCGCATTTATTTTCTTCTGACAATGAGCTTGATTAGGTCAGAACAAAATTACGCTGATTGAGCGATCAGATTTTCAGCCGTCGGGGTATCGAGACGGGATCAGTCATCGTCCGAGGCGCAAAACGATTGCTTTGATCGATCATTATTTTCATCGAGTTAGTTGATTGGACTTTAATGAATTCTCGGAGGTTAGTGGGAAAAGTCAACCCTTTGTCTTCTTGTCTAGCGTGCAAAGCGAATTACTGGCGATTCGACGAAGAGAACCGATAAAATGATCGAAACAGAATCGAGAATCACGTGTCAATCGATGACCGTTTGCTTGATTCCGATTCTTTTCATGTTCGAATTGGTTTGGCGCGTTTTATTCCAGAAATCTAGCGCTTTGGGAGAAGTTTCGATTCCGAAGAGCTTGTTCAGATTCGAAATCAGGTTTGAGATTTTTATAAAAACTGTTTCTCTTAATCCGAGACAACCAACTGATCATTCAATACTTTGCGAGAATTCGATCGCAGGTACCACAGGGAGGGGAGCAGAATTGATAAACAGATTGATTGCTTCATTCACTCGTCCCGAGCGCACTTTTTTCCCCGGAAAGTCGTCTTCTGGGTTTAACGGTGTGCACCCTGCATCCTTAACGCCCGATATCCCTAAAAACCCTCTCCCTCAATACCCGCCATCCCGAACCCGCTAATATGCGATATCCCTAAATTCCCCCTGCCAGTGTTTCGGCATCTTTGCAGAGAGCTGACTGCGGAAGCTTTTTGGATGAAATATATCGCCAACAGCATTAGATCGCATCGGATGACTACAGACGCGGTTCGTCGTCAATTATGTTCCTTTTGTCTAGGTTAGGGGGAGGGCGGGGGGATTGGGGTTGTCTATTTTAGGGATATTTAGTTCTGAGGGAGAGGGTTTTTAGGGATACCGGCCGTTAAGGATGCTCTACTCGCTTCAACGACCGTAACTAACCGGAGCGTCAGTATTTCTATATTCCAGATCGGTGAATTTCCCAAACCGTAATGACGCCGATCGATTTTGTAGATGAACTTTGTGAATTCAGCTTTTCTTCTCAATATCCCAAAAAGAGAAAGAAAATTTCGAGATCTGGGGAAATGTAAACTTTCAACGGAACGCTCAGAAAACGGATAAACCGCCCGGACATGCACATGTTTGGTCGCATGAGATCTCTAATCTTGTGGCTTATCGAAGGTTCCCCAGGGCTCCGCGACAATGGTTATCCGTCGCCTTGTCTTAGACCTCATGCGTAGCGAAGCCGGAAGTTGCTTTTAGGGGCTCTGCGGGATGCTCCGTAGAACTCTTATGCGATCTCGACGAATTTTCTGAAATGATTTCAAGTTTGGAAACCTTTGGCACGATTTATGAAAACCGACACCTGAGCCAACAGTCGATCGAGAGAACAAAGTGCCGCCGGCGCCGATCAAAGTATCAATAGAACGTGATGACATCGGGGAGGCGCACCGGGGAGACGAGGATCGTTACTCTTGGAACCCTTCACTTGTCATACAGAAACGACTATTCCCAGATTTACCCTCCGATTGCGTAATTCTATGAAAGCGTCCAATGATCACGTCGACGACAATAACGACAAGTTGAGCATCGCCGAGTATTGTTTCTTGGAATTTGATCAGTTTATACAACATTGCTCAATCGTGACAATTTCAGATCTTCGTCGTCCGCCGTCATTCTCTGTTCCGTTCCCTATATTTTCAACAGAACGGGACTGATTCCGTCTCCACTGATGTCATTCCCTCAGTATAGTTCTGTTTTCAAAGGTCCAGGGTCAAGGATTTGTTATCGATGCCACCTTTGTTTGTGAGCGTGGCGACGAAACGAAAAAAAAAAGATTTTTACCTTGTCAGGGTGGACGAGAATTCACCCTTCAACCCAATAACACTTGAGAGAACTCTTTCTCTCTCTCTTTCATCAAACGCATCGAAATCGTTCCGGCCGACGGACCCGCATCACAGCTCACAGCATAATACTAACCGTTATAAGAAAACATGTCGGTGTTGAAACATCGAAACAAAAAACCCTCATGCTTCCAGGCATGATGATTTCACAGAAAAAGACCTTCAGAAGAAAGTTGGGATAGCAACAATAAACTAGAAAACACGTGACGCCGGAGTGGTCATTGGGTTTGGAAAAACACTCGGTGTCTCGCTTTCCGTGTCGCGACAAAAAACAAAACACTAATGGCTCCTTGTTCCGATACCTTCCGTCACCGTCATCGGTTCCAGTATGGAGTTTGACACCGACATGCCGCCATTCGAGGATCTCCATCGAGTTTGCTTTTCGTGTTTCTAGTTCTCGTAAACGAAGAAATGAGTGCTGTTCGTTCTCACCGCCTTCACGTGAATCGATCGTTGTACGCCGCATGTACAATTCGTAGCTTGTCTGGCGGCGATTTCGTAAGATCAAGTTCAAGGCACGTGGTACGTTGTATCGAAAAGTTCTCTTTGTTTTGCGGTCGCTGTTGCCGCCTTCGATGTCGTGACTCGACGTGGGCTTTGCTCCAGAGAAGACAAAGAAACAAAACGAATCAACTGCGGCACAGAAGCATTGTTCCATGGTTCTGTTAGCCGGTCTTGAAGTGCTAATAATCGAACCGAACGGCGACTGTTCGCTGCCACTTGCATATTCTGAACGCGCTCGAATGAGTGCCCTGAATACGCAGACCGCGATTTTTTTTTCATCTCAAGGATCGCGCGGCGATTTGATACTTAATAGCCAGCCAGCAGCTTTTTTTTCTGCGTTCAGCGGTATCGTTGAAGCTTGCGCAAGCGTGATTCAACCTTCCGATCTTCACATTTTCCGAAGACATCTCCACAGTACCCCCCACCCGGACAAGTCCCTTCGACGCATGGTCATGGGAGGGGGGGAATTCTTCTTCGAGGTCTTGGGATCGGGGTGAGTGCATCGGTTCCACCCGCACTAGTTATGCAAATGTGTTCCCTTGTCCGACATTCCGAGCAATCCAAGTTCGAAGGCGACGGATTATTGGCGCGAATTTATTCACCAGATTCTGCGGCTGACAGTTTATCAAGCTGATCTCAAGCATTCCGAAAGCTTTTTTGTGCGAAATTATGCTTCTGGTGGATTCAGTGAGCCGAATCGTTGCTCGATCTGCACGGGCAAAAGACTTACTTCACGGTACCAATGATTCCGATTAAGTGGTCTCCAGAACCGACAGAAACTCGAACCGCCTCGACCAGCCTCGACAGAGATTGATTTCGAGAATGAATCTCAGATGAATCAGGATGCCGAAGGACGATGAATCAGATGTTCATTGATTCGGAAGCCCAGAAAGTCGGAGCTTTTTTAAAAGAACGATTCTTCTCCCGACGTTTCGATTATCAATCAAAACTGATAATTATCAATCGAATCGAACTTCGTCAAAGATTCGTCGCCATCTCCAAGCTTTCTCTCGTCGTCTCTGTCTGAACTCAAGTTGGAAGCTCCCTTGAACTCGCAAGCTGCTACAATCGAAGTTACGATGTAGCTTCAAACCGACGACGACGTGAAGCAAACGAAGTATCTGCATCACGCGAACCGCGTTGTCCTCACGATCATCTCCGTGATCGAAGCCTGGAAAAATCATGATCTTAGTTTACAGATCGGTGCTGCACTCGATCCCTTTGAGCACCGGAATCTCGATAATAAAGTTGGAGAATGAGGTGATTTTGAGTCGAATGTTGATGAAATCATGATTTGGAGGGTTCCAACACAAAATATGAAGAACTCGGAACGGAAACTCAAGCTTTCAGGTTTATTTCCAAGCGTCCAAGATGGATTTTAGGGAAAAGAGAATTTCCAAATCACTCTTGAACGTTCGTCTCAAAATAGTATATTTAATATATATTTAATATATATATATATTTGACATACAGTAATCTCCCGTTTTACGCGGTTTTCAAAACCGCGTTAGACGAGTTTTTCCGCGAAAAACGGGGGCAAGCCCGCGGGTCCCCACGGCTAACATGGAGCACATCCGAAGGGGCCCGAGGACACCCTAGCTTGAAGTTCAGGGGGTCCGGGGGTCCCTTGAGTTTGAAGTTCGGGGGCCCACGGGCCCTCCTCGGGCCCCGGAATCAGCTCAAGAAGCCGGGGTTGGCCTCAAAATGAAACCGCTTAAAACGGAAGATTACTGTATATCATATATATATATTCAATATATGTATATTAGGTACATATATATTTAATATACCAAGTGTTCGACGCTTTCTCCTGTTTTTCATATCCTCGATTTTTCTAAAATGTTCTCGCAATTCACGACGACCGAAAGACCGTTTTCCATCGAGGGCCGTTCGATAACTTCAAAAAGCACTTCTTGTTTGTAGAGCGTGTTGGCCTCCCTCAGAATTAATTTCGGGTTCCAAGTTTCTTGCTTTGTTCTAAGTCTCCATCGATAAAAACACTGGGAAACACCGTTCCCTCCCCCCGCTTACAATGTGCCTTCAGAGAAAAAATCGCAGTTCTTGCGGATACCGGACGTCTAATGATAGTTGTATGTATTGTTGTTTTCACCGCGACGCCGCCCGTCCAGCGTCACGCGGGCCCCATTCTATCCCGAAATTCGAACAAAATTCTTTTTTCCCCATCGGCACTATCGAAAAATTTGGATTTGTTTCCAAAATCTACAAACAAAATAATTTAGTTTCTTTGTATAATTTCTCAAGTTATGACTCATGCGGAGAAAGTGCCTTATCTTCGTTGTCGTGTTTCTGATTCCTCGATCGCTATCTCAGGCTCGTACATCTGAATATAGGTAATTGGATATCGACACCATCGGATGCGGCTCCAGATCCATACGTTCATAATCAGATGAACGAACGTGGTACGTTGCTGGTCGTTAGGGGTCGCACGTACCTTGTCGTCAGTAACCCGTTTCTGCTTTCTGTATCTTCAGTGGCGACTTCTGCCCTATCAGCTTTGCTGAGAAGGTGTTACATAAGAGTGTTTGCCCGGAGAGGAGGTCAACCCGTAGCCCGGCTGGACCTGTGGCGGTGCGACAAGCGGCACGACCGGCTAGCAAGAAAGCAAGCTAGCAAGCACGGTTAGTTGTATAACGCGCGTTCGGCCACATTGAAACCCCTGGCGTAGTCCAAGTGTGGGTGCCAACGGGAGAAGATGCGGCACTTGTGCTTTCTGGTGATCGTGAGCCTAATTTTCGGTTTGAGCGCTACCGGAACGACCCGGCTCGACGCCGCGGATAACAGGAATGTGCGAAGTGTGGAAACGACTACAGAAAACTCCGCCGAGTTCAGTTCTGAAGAAAGTGATGACTCTGGATATCAGAAGCGGAACACGACAATGGATCTTGAATCTAAATTGAGTTCCCTGATTGATTCTGTGCTGGGGAAGATGTCTGAAAACCATGCTACCTCCGGAGCCTTTGACAGTCTGGACGAAGGGTGCAGCCAAGCTCTGTTGAGATGGGTTGTCGGACTCAAGAAAATGAAGCCATGGGCTCTGAAGTGTGAGTTATTTTTGTTTCCTCTTCTTTCTGATATATGTTGAAGTCGAACATGTCTTGTCCGTTGCTGTTGTTCTTGGATGTATCAACTTGCTATGAGTAACAACAATGAAAATCAAATTCATCGAATCTGTTTTCTGAGTTTGAGCAAAAAAACACTCGAAAATATAGAATATCAAGGGGACCGCGTGCGGCTCCCAGTGCCAAATAGGGGTCTTTCGGGGTCTGTGCTCTCAGCGCGGGCTTCCTCATACACGGGGCCCTTGAGCACCGCGCACGGAGCCCTTCCTGGGTCATACAGTTGTATCTCCTTGATTATATCAACTACTTCTGACTGCGATTGATCGTTCATTCAGCGTGGAATCCCGGGCGCAAGGAACCTCCGGTTTCGCATAGGCACCAAATTGTAAGGAACTGGACAATACGCAAAGAGTCGTTTCCGAGCGATGTCCATAAGGCTTCGTGCGGTAGGAAGTCTGCTGGTCTCTAGCATCCAGTTTCTCTCCTCTTGAAACTGTTTTATGGTCAGGAAGGCGATCGACGATGAGAATGATATTCGTGTTGTCCAATGAAGCCGAAGAAAGTTTCTGATTCGGCCGCGAGCCGCTTGCTCTCTACAACGAACCAGTTTTTCCCGCCGTTCAGCCGAAGACTTTGGAGACAATGTCCGGAGCTGTAGCCCAAAATCTCCATTGGGTGCATGGAGCGGCTGATGATGATCATCATTAGAGATTCGAATCCTGGAGCTAATCCACAGTTGCTTCCAGATTAGATTCAGAAGAACAGAAATCACAGTGCACGCGCGAAGAGATAGTGAGTTGCATGTTAACAACTCGGCAGAGTTGAGCAAGAGTCAAAGTTATAGCGGGGAGCATCCAAGTATTGTGCTTCGATAAACTTTCAAAAGCAAGAAAAACCAGAACCAACAAGATTCGAGTGAACCAACGGAGTATCAAACTGAAGAACTCGAACTCTCCTGCACATAGCTTCATCATTGGAGTCGTCATCATCATCTTTCGGTTCCTGCCCGTAATGGTATCGAGCTGCTGTTGTCTCCACTCAAACAAAAACCTGTATGAGCCTCACGACCTACGATGTTCGTCACGATCAAATCAAGTTTCATCAAGAATCGGAGCCGCTCTCAATAGCAATTCGTTTCAAATTGAATTCATCTTGACATGGGGCTCGGGGACATCTGCGACCAACGCGCGTTCAGGATTCATCTCGGGACCCAAACGCTCTCGATGCGATGGAAGGATGGTTTGAGAGTCCATGAATGTGTCGATCGAAAGCCTTACCCATGTTCAAGGTGTCTGCCCCAATAGGCTGTCGCGAAGTTGATCTTCTTGACAGGAAATATCAAAAGTTGGACGCAGTAGATCGTCCCGCATCGGATAAGTAGAGATTGTGCTCTTCCAGCGGTTTGGAAGGAAGCCTGTGCAATCGTGTCAAATCCGCGCAAATCTCCAAAGTTATTTGTGGAGCATGGAATGTAACAGTTCGCGACTCCCTGATAAGAGAAAATGTCATAACTGTCAAGAGTTTGGAGTTTGAACAAAACTCCAAGTGAACACGGTTCCCACCCAATTATCTCGAGGAAAAAAGACGAATGTTCACGGTATTACAGCCCGCTTGATTTTTTCTAGAGCTTACGCAATTTTTTCTGTCCTTAAATCTCCCACGGATAGATCTATCTTTCCGAAGATCCGATAAGCTGATTACAATCATGGTAGCTGGTGGCCCTTCTCATGTTTTTATCCGAGCACCGAGCCTCTGGAACTTCTTTCGCTAAGGTCATCTGTGCCATTCGATCCAAATTTCGTGGCGCGGAGCCTACCATATACTTCCAGCTGCCATTGAACGAGACAAACTATTTTATTTCCTTCTAGATTTCCTCGCAATCGTTCTCTTTTGCTGCTTGTCATTCAAGTTTTTTCTCACAACATTCTTTGGCGCTGGATTTTCGTGGTTCACTTCTTATAAACGTTGACGCTATTCGCGCTGCCAGTTTTTTTTGTGCTTTCTGAGAGCAACTTCAGATTGGGAGACTTCGCGAACTACTGTCCCCATCCTTGGGAGGATGAAATGAATCCTGATCCCTTCTCCGAGAATATCAGCCTTCTTTCTTCTGATCGACTTCGGAGCCGGAGGCAGAAACCCGAAGAGAATGGGGACCAAGGCAAAGGCGTAGACAAAGTTCAAGTGATACACGACGCGACAGGAGACTTCTCGAAAACGAGTTTGTAATTGCGAGAAGCATTTTCCACATCGTCGACCGGAATCTCCTTGGAACACATTGAGCACATCGGAAACCCATTCTGGCCGATGGACATTTTTCACACGCGCGCATTCGGAGTTGCTGGGGCGCACAGTCGTGAAGAACGGTGCCATGGCGCGCCGACGCACTGACTGAGTTGATATTGTTCAAACATTCGAAAGACGAAACAAGAAAACTGCCGGCCAAACTCGTGGCGTGAGCTACGTTTATGCAACGGGAATTTGTCGAAATTCTACCGCCACCTGAAAATTCAATCCATATTTCCGTTTGTTCAGAATTCCCCTATATTTCTACTGATATGAGACCATTAGTTTCGGCCGGACGCCTTAAAGCGTTCACAAGTGCTGCTTTCAAGCTATCGCAGAAATTTCCGTCATTCAGGGCGCTCGCCCGGCTCTGATGATTTGTGGTTTCGGATTTTCGAGGCGGGTTATTAAGTTCGGTCATGACTTCTGGAACATGTGGCCGTGCAAGTGATACCATCATGGGCGCGAATGGCGTTTAATTTGACGATATTCTGGATTAGCTCGCGTGAACATCGAGGTTCTTCTATCATCCGATGAAGTCCAATAATTCATATGCTTTATTCGTTGAGTGATTTCATGTAAGGAGTTGGTTTTGTCCTCGCCTTGACATCTGACCGAAACCCAGCAGAGACTCATCAAAGATTGCGTCACCAATAACGTGATCTAGTTGAGTTTTCATGTGGGTTCTACCGGCTGCTTCCAATGTCGAAGTCACGAAAGCGTGTCTACTGTGCTACCAGCGTGGAACTTGACCAAGTGGAATGTTAACACTGAGTAGAAGACGAAAGACGGCTCGGAGTGACCGATGGAGCGATGACTTGAAAGAATCATCGAGTTGCACGGATCGGTGAATGGAGTGTTGAACTGCCGGGAGCTCTGGCCCCGGCGTTCGACCATGGTCGACTCCCACAGAATCTGATAAAACGGAATCTTATTCGTCTAACAACACTTCCGATTACTGCGGGTGTTTTCGCAACACTCTTCCGTGGCCAAGGTGGGATTTCGCTGCCTGTCAAAAAAATTAATGGCGATCTGTTCTGTGAGGTTCACTGATTCCAGAGGCTTCTTTTCTGAAGTTTTTTTTTTGCGCCCGCCGACCGTGGCCGGTCACATTATTTGCAGTCGCGGAGCGGGGGAGGGATGTTTCTGGAATAGTGAGCGAGTCGTGGGGACAGAGTGGATCCGAAACGACGGTTGCGTGCATCAATGTCGAAAAGAGCCCGACTGACATCTCACCGTTGGAGTCTTTCTGTGAATATTTTCGTGCAACGGTCTCGATCTTGTAAGGCATGAAACATTGAACACCTATGAGCTGCATGATGGGGAATGAACGTGAACGCTCCATGGAAGAACTTCTTAGCTCATGAGCAGGGCTGGGATTCCTATTAAATGCATATTTTTTGTCTTGTTTTGTTGTATGCTTATACCGCATTTTTTCGTCTATATATATTTCGCCCATAATCGCATCCTAATTTTATCGTGGAGAACTTTTCGCCATCTCTCGATTTTTTTTTTTCGATTTTCTTGATGATCATTTGATTGATTTTCGAGGAACCATCGCACGTGAAATGAGCGCTTTTTCAGATATGAATTACCTCATCTTCAGAATCCCCTCAGATTGTGATCATTAAATCCTTAACTCAGGATTCAGCATCTCGAATCTGTCATTCATGCTCGACTCCTCAGGTGCTTGGCCGTTGAAGGAGAACAAACCGCACGAAGTTGGAAATTATGAACTGTATTAATAACTGTGTTTCAACACTTCTGGAGTGATATTCATCGAGTCTTCTCAGAACCGGGCGACGAGTAGCATTCGAACTTTATGCTATCCTGGGCAGCATCGATCCTGGGCAGCCGAGTCACTCCCGAACGAAGATGATTGATCTCCGATTGAACTTGCTGGATTACGAGTTTGCATGTGGAGTATTCTGTCGCATCAGTTTATTAAATGTCTTGCCACATTCAAAACTTTTTCCAGAAGTATTCGAAACAGCGTGATGTTTCATCTCGAGGCTTTGAGGAGTCATTTGAGCCTAGTCTCGAACGCAGTTTCTGTTTCACACGATCCCTATGCAGAACGAAGGCTACTTGAACGCTAGAGTTTCTGGTTCCGTATCTGTGGAAACATTTACTTAGCTCCGCGTGGCTGCGGATTGTTGACAAGTTTACTTTCGTCGAGTATTCGTCACGCACAGGAGTGATTACCGTTGCGCAGGGGTTACGATCCTTTCAAAGATCAGAGCCGAGTCTTCTGACGATTTTTTCTCGAACTCAGGCTGTCGTCTCGAATTCATTCCTGTGAGTGTTTGCTCGGCTGTTCCTTTGTTTGTGAGTTGGACGGTGGTTCGGAAACCTAGAACAAGTTTGTTTCTTATCTTGTTTTGGTTTGAAACGAAAAAAAAATCTGTTTCTCGCGCTTGTCTAGATTCTTGGATTCTAGTCGAAAGCGTTCTTGAGCAAATGTCTGTTCTACTAAAGAAGTCGTCGAACAAGCTTCGGAGACCAAGGGCTAATGTGATGCTTCTATCAGATTGTTCGAAATTTTCGATTTTCGCATCTGGCGAGGATCATCGTCCAGCTGTTTGTCCTCGCTTCAAAAAACTCCTGTTTTCGATTGCGAGTTTCTCCACGCGAATCGAATCTTGTGTCATTAAGCACATATTTCGGCTGAACAGCCCACTCTGTGACTCCACAAAATGAATCATCGTGTCCGAATGATTTCTCTCACGCGCCCATTTTCAGTTTATTTTTCGAAAAACTCAATGCTCCCCTGCCCGCCCAATTTGGGATTTTTCAGTACCTATACATGTTAGATAGCTCAAATGATTCTCTTAAGAGATCAACTCGAACATCGATCACCCAGCGAAAGTAGCCGCATACGGGATCGATCGTTCGTTTTCTCTTCGACTGAGCGGCAGAGTTTGAGTTCTGTTTCAGCTTCATATTGGCGAGATCAAACGATGAGCACGCAGTAGGGGTCGTGCCAGAAGAATCCAGCGACAAATTATCGCCCACCCCAGCTACGTGTCTTTGAGTTCTCGACAAATTCAAGAGAGTCATTCATCTGGATTCGAACCTTGCCTCCGTCCTTGGCCGTCCACCGGGAGAACCTTCGCTGAGGAAATCGGCAGAATGATCGCTTCAGGTTGCTCACCAAGCGTTGAACTACGAAATCGAATCCGATTTTATTTCTGGGATGAATTGTTCGATGAGATTGTTCGTTTCGTCATTCTGTTCAAGAAACCTCTGTGTTTCCTGCACTCCTCATCCGTAAAATGTGATTCAATCAATCGCGAAAATAGGACCTTATTCTCTTAAAACGCTTCCGCAGCCTCCCATGCACTGTGCATGACAGATACGTAATCGAAAATTGACACACAGTCACTGTGCCGAAGTCGAAATCAAAGACGAAATATTTTTGAGTCTCGTCTGACTTCACGTCACAATCTCTTCGTACTTTGAAGCATCTGCAAGAGTCTAACTTTTGGCCTCGACTCTGTAACGTTCATTCAACGAAGTACTGCTGCGAGACAAAATCATCAAACCTGTCTTGTTTGACAGCTTTTGAGACAAGAAACAAGACGAAAACCTGTCTAACTTGCAAGTAGCGTGAAGAACCAGGCTCTGGAATTCCTGCGAATCGAGAATTATCAGAATATGTCTCCGAAATGGAACGGTCTCAATGAATCCTGTGGAAATCCCATCAATCACCAGAGGACAATCGCGAATCGTCGGGATTCTCTTCCGAATGAAGTTTCATTCAGTGGAAACAGGAGTATTCTGATGTAAATTCGAATCGAAACCACCAAGGAAGGTCGACTGTCCTCAAAATCCACTGGATTCAACAGTGGCTCTCTTTTTTTTGATTTTGATTCATTTTCATTGTTTCAGTGCTCGATGCGATGGGTCGTCCGCCGTCAGGCCTCGCCTCCGGGACAATCTCGGATCTCGGACAATACGATCAATGCTTGAAAACTGTGGCCAGGTAAGCTGAAGCCTGAATGATGGATCCCTGCAGAAGATGAAGCTCAAAGCAAATCCGATCGTTGATTTCGTTCATTGATAGACCGAACAGAATGTAACGATCTATTCGCATGGGAACAGCTGAGAACTTTCGAATTCTCCTTCCAGGGATCGCAGCGGAGACGAAGTTTTCCGAGGTCAATACTGTTCACTCTTCTTGAAGCCCGCCAGTGTTGATTCGATGAAGAGTTTGGCTGACAAGATGACTCCTGAGGACGAAAACGAGGTAAGGCTGACGGACATCTCGGGAATTGAAGTCGAGAGCGTTCGATGATCTTCGTGGCCCATTGTTTCCGGGTTCACGTTGAAAGTGGAATCGCGACTCTAGCCAATGAGGAAGCTTCGAGACATAAAAATATTTCTTCTAGGCTGCCCTGGATCTTCAAGTTTTTCTCGAAGCGAATCAAGACGTGTCCCACGGTCTCAGAATCGGAGTCTGCGTTCCTTCCACGTGTTCTGGCAGTGATCTTACGAAGCTGGTGAACTCCGGTAGGAGCTCGGTCGAGATGATTGGGGAAAATCTCTTATTGATTACATATGGTCGGCGACGGTCGCGAAAACACCAAAAACTGACCTCCACGAAACAAACTTTCAGTAACAAGCGACTTCGCCCTGAGCGCGTCGTTCCGAGGATGTGCCATCAAACAGAAAACGAGACTCAAATCGTACGAAAAAGTTTTAATGTGAGTAGAGACAGCTCTAAGTCATCATCAGTCCCATCAGAGGTGCTCATCCTCATCGCACTGAATCGTTTTCTCGGGTTTTCACTCAATTTCAGTTATTCGGAATTATATTCTCCTGTTTTCTGTTCGCTACATTCCTTTTGTTCGAGATTCCCTCTTTGTTGAGCCCACGAGTTTACCTCACCATTAGAGTTATTAATTTCTTGCTAAGATGAACAGCGATATGTGTAACTCATCATTTTGTCACGAGTTAGCTCTCGATAATACTTCAATCAATCGGAACCTTATTGCATGGGAGCGTGTGTAGGGAGGGGGGGAGGGGGGCGGGAATTTGACAATGATTTGGGGAAGTCACATTCTAAGTCTTTTGAAATATATGAGCTAACACGATCCGAGTCGTCGGTTTGATTCTGTTCTCGCAGGTGCGTCGTCTCGTTGATGATTTCGTTCGTAATCGTCGCGACAGCTTTGGATGTTTTCATGAGGTCTCGTTCGGGGAAATCCGCCTTGGTCAAAAGTCTCTCAGGTAGTACATCGATTTCAGTTTTTTTCCCTGAAACCAAAACAATGTATCTAAATAACTCAATCAATGACTCACAATCAACATGATTTTCACGAGGGAGAGGAATTCTCCAAAGAACCTGAATTCAATGAAATCCCTGCGTGCAATGCCTCGCAGAGCTCAAGCTGATATCGAAGCGGTCCTATGGACGAAGCTTTTCTCGATTATTTTCGGGTGATTTTCAGAGAAAATTGAGATAATGATGGAAATACATATAGAGAGGGAGAAGCCCACATGTGCGGCTCCTAGAGTTGTTTCGAAGCGCTACCTGGGTGACGTCCTCAGCAAAGCACGTCCTGGGGGCGTGGGGCGGCGAGAAGAGGCCAAATTATTTTCGCTGTATTTTCTGTCTTGGAGACAAACTGTGACAATTTGATTCACTGTTATTGCAGCGGGAGCGGCCGGCTTCTATATTGAGTCATTTTCCGCGGTGACCAATACTCAAAAACTGCTGCACGTGCCACTCAAGAGAGATATGCCGGACACGCAGAAGAAACTCTCGTTTTTCCATGGAGTCAGGTAGGGACGGCTTTGGATTTATGCGAGATTTCCTCAAAAGAATCGTGTCCATGGTGGACAACTTTCCACTTCCAAAATTTAAGAAAAGGGCTAGACATCATGATATTTGAATCAGCTTTTATCCCGCTTCGATTAACGATTTCACTTGGTTTCGTAGATTTTTCAGTTCGTGCTGGATCATCCTCGGACACGGATACCTCACCATCGAGCCGTCGGCAACAGGTTTTTCAAATCGCGTCCCGCTTACTTCTAACTCCAAGAACTCGATGCCTATTTTGAATTTAGTTCGACTTGTTTATGAAGTGGATGGGCACCGATGTGATCCATCGATTGATTGATTGATTGTTTGCCGCCGATGCGAAACAGTCTGACCTAATTTGTTCGGCAGGGGAACTCAGCCGTGCGATGCAGTTCGGCCGCAGCTGGTTGTGGTGTCTCGTCGGAAACGCATATCCAGCGGTTCAAACCTTCCTCTATATGAGGTGTGTTTCGATGAAACTTGAATTGATATCTGGTTTTCGATATTCGAGGCCGATTCCTGCTGATGAATTCTGATCCCTGAGCTCTAAACAAGAAATCATCCGAGGACTTCGTTTCTCCTTTGCCTTGCAGCGGCTTCCTTCTAGCATACAACTACCTGGAGTTCGAGAAGAAGAAGGGCGCGAAAATGAGCACGTCGTTGAAAGTTACGACTCTGCTTCTTCGACGGTAAGCTCGAAGATAGAAAGGAATGGCGAAAGTTGGGATTCAGATTCCTATTTTCGCAATCGAATCGATACACCGCATCCCGCTGATGTTGATTTGGGATCATGTTTCTCTCACTCTGATTGATTGAGCTCAATGTTTCGAAAACATCGGGGTGCTCAGACACAGTCAATGAGTTCAGAGGGATGGTGAACCGCAAATCGATCAGAACCGAACCCAGAATGTAGGACGGAGATCCGAAGCGGCACAACTACACACCTTGCGATTTCGAGATTTTGGTGGAACTTTGTTCATTCTGACATTTTGCAACTGTATGTCTGCAAAACGGCTCCTTGTTCCCCAAGTTTTATCCCGGTATGACAAGCGCCAAGTTCATTGGCATTGAATCGAATCATATGACTTGTAGCGCGTGTTGAGCCATCGGACATGGAAACGGAAAAATCATCCAGAATCGGTTTTATTTTGGTCGAGTCGGAGTTTCTGCAAGTTTTGATGACAACAGTCATCTGTCCTCCCTGAAAGAAAGAAAAGAAATTATTCCCCGGTGTCACATCTAAACACAAGATGACCACTAGTAACTTACGAAAGTGCAAAATCCAAGCTGAATCTCAGTTTGCGGACCCGCCAGTTCCAGCACTCGATCACTAGCTGATGGTGGGGTTCGAATCTTTTGCGCCCCCGTCTCCAGGAAATATCGGTTTCCGGAGAAGTTGGCTGTTCCTCGAAAAAAAAAACTGTGTCTGACTGTGTGAGAGCACTGATATCCCCGACGCATGCTCAAATTTTAGGTGCGAAAATCAAAAAGCAACAAACCATTCGTATATTTGCTCGTTCCCAGATACATCCGTGTGACAGCTCCTCTCATGTTCGTCGTCGGGTGTTGGCTCCTGGTTCCTCTCATGTTCGACGGTCCCTTGCAAGGTATTGTTGATTCTCGCCTCTTGAAGTGATATCTCTGACGGAATACATCCACACGAAATCAAGCGAACGAAATTTCATGTTCGGGTCCCGCAAGCATGGCACGGGATTCTCCAAAAGAGAAGACCAGTTGTTTGTTGAGAAAACAGGGGAGACGACGCTCAAGTTCGTTTTCCATTCTAGTGGAGCATTATGGCGCATTTTTCGAGAGCTGTCAGCGAAACTGGTGGAAAGTTCTCCTCCACATAAACAATTTAAGCGACTTCTTCGATATGGTAAGCGATTAAGAGGTGATCCCGTGCCTCGGAACGCGCTTGACGGCGATCAAACGTTAGGGAGGATAACCCGCAAAAAAAAGCTCAAAGACTCTGCAATCTATGACGAAAGAATTGAGAAAACTCAATTTTTTTTCGGTTTTCGATCACGCGGCTGAATAAAACCAAACATTTCCTACTCGCCTCCAAACTCATTGCAGTGTTTGCAACATACGTGGTACGTCGGAGTTGACTGGCAGATTTATATGTTCATTTGGGTGATTCCCATACTGATGACGAAGCGACCTCGTCTGGCTCTGATGATCTCGGCCTGCTTGATATTAGTAACGTCAACGATCGTCTTCGCACAGGTTAGTGATCAAAGAAAACTCACGGACTCATTCCTGAGCTCTTATGAACTACCAGTCAGCGAGGCTGTGAAGCTCCGCAAGAGTTTCGAGCTGAGTATTTTATTTCTTTCCTCTCATTTCCAGGCTTATGTGTATTCTTATCAACCTGTCTCGCTGTACACACAACCACAGCTATCGTGAGTGAATCAGGAACGAAGTGTTTGCTCTGTATTGTCCCATTACCATAACTATAGTAGCGACCTGTGTTGCGTCCGAACCTTCGAGGAGCACGGGTCAAAACGATACTCCATCATCGCAAATTCGTTTTATTCATTGATCGTCGTTCATGAGCGATAACAATCAATAGAGTTTTTCAATGTCAGGGCAACGATGGAAATGATGAAAGCCATCTACTATCGGCCGCATGCGCACATCGCATCCTACGTTATTGGAGTCGTCATGGGATACATCATGGTGAATTGGGGCGAGCTCAAGCTGGGCGAGGTATGTGTCACCATGTCGTCCCGGTGTGATTCAAGTATTTCTCGATCTAAAGCTAAAAATGTTTCCGCATCTCGATTGGAGTTAACATTCGGTATCTGATGACCGGGGTTTGGAAGTTCAAATATTATTCATTATTCTCGATCCATCAATTCATGGTTATAAGGATGAATCGATTGATTACGCTCAGGAGGCTGAGTTCTGATCAATCTATACCCTCCATATCGACATCGATTAAGAGAGTACTGGTCATGAATCATGATCAATGTTCGAATTCCAAAGCAATCTTCCCCATTCGACTCCTTCCTGCGTCCATTTCAGTATCTCCGCTATTCCGGATGGACCGTTTCTACAGCGGTGGCTCTTGGCGTCATCTTCATTCCTTACAAATGGTGTGTGTTGCTTCCCCGCCATATTCGATGCCCCCTGAGGAGGGATGTCGCTAGAAAATCCCAAAAGTGGATTGAATATATTCGATTCTGATTTAAAACACCTCAAACTTTGCAATTAAAGGTTTAGTGGTGCCCCTTGGGACGGTCTGGATTCTGCGATATACGCCGGTTACGCGAAGGTCGCCTGGGCTCTGACTTTGTGCTGGTTGACGGTTGTTTGCGTTCGAGGCTACGGAGGTGAGCGAGAAACCGAATAGAAAGCAGTACTAAGCATACGATGATTCTTTGCTTCTGATACACAATGTACCGTGGATGAAAGACTATCTCTTGTTTCTCCAGGTCCTGTGAACTCTTTGCTCAGCTGGCGAGCGCTGGTCCCCTTGAGTAGGTTGACCTATGGCGCGTACCTCATCCACTCTCCACTCTATCTCGTCCGAGCGGGTATCCTCCGCGAGAGGTTTTCCATCCAACATTATCATCTGGTAAGCGCGAGATAACTTTCGAGGTTTCTCAGCTTCTGTTGGTAAATAGTTCGAAGCTTCTCACTCTTGATACCTCTTTCCTCAGGTGATGGAGTTCTTCGGCTGTCTGACGATGGCGTACCTGCTCGCGTATCTGATGTACTTGGTTTGTGAAGCGCCAATCGCTCGGTTGGAAAAACTCGTGTTCGAGGGATCGAAAAAGAAAACCTTGGAAGAACCCTCGACGAGAGTCGATGCGGTTCGCTTGTGACATTTCAATCAGTGTCCAGTCAAAAGTCAGGCTCGTTGCCTTGGTAGCTTTCTGAACGATGTAACTAATCAAGTGTACAAATTTAATTTATGAACGCCCTTCGATGGAAACGAGCTCAAAAAGGAGCATTGTACAAACTTTCCGTGGAAGACCAGTCACCAGTCACAATCTTGTAAACAATAATCATTCACTGTGATGTTCACGGTTTCCAAAGCGCAGAACGCCTCGTCTCTCTCTTGAGGATCAGGTCAGGTCTCTGTGCGGAATAACCCACGTACCTTCATGTTTCATGTATTTACTCATTACGTTTTCTGAGTCTGAATCGAAATCATTCAAATCGTCGTTTTCTCTGCCCAGTGTAAACACCCCATCTTCCCCCAGGATGAAACTGAAAGAAAAAAATAAACAGAAATGTTGCATGACTAGGAAACGACGGAATTTTTATTGCGAAACTCTCGGAGATATATTCGAAGGCGTCCGGATTGCGGCAATTCAATGAAGCAGGATCTCTCGAAAATGTTGTCGAAAATAACGATGAAAATGTCGCCCCTGATAGAAGTGCCGCCCCGGGCGGACATCTCCGGAGGGGCGGATCTCGACTCTCTTGTTGGATGTTCTGGAAGAAGATTCACCGATGCAGGGGAACAGTTTATGATCGTATTGAGGCTAGAAATTTCTCTTCGTCGATGAACTCTGGGACCATGATGATGATACCGTCATCGCGGGGACAATTGGCATTCCTCAATCACGGAAAGATCGGGTCGATCATGTGGAACATCAAAGAGAGAAAGTTCAACGAACCAATCTGAGTTCCATTGAACTCGTTCATCACAGTTTCCGCGCCGAAAATATACAAGAAGTATTGGAACCCCCGATGAGACTCGATCTGATTGTAAGTTCCTCCGATACGGCGAGAAATTCCAGGAATGGTCGAGGTTCGATTCATGAACACCGTTTCATTCCAGAAGAAGTCATGCATTCTTTTGGTATTCAATTCGTTGAAACAGAGTGCATGCAGCATAAACTGGGAAAGTGCGGCAAAATATGTTGTCTATTGAACTCTGTGGCGGCTGAAGGACTATGCACCACAGCTCATCATACTCGAGGGATCCGACCGATTGCTTTTTGCGGTTTGTGATTGACCGTATTCATTAAAAACAGTGCACGAGACCGGGAAATTTTAGAACCCCAAATCGAAATCAGTCCATCTTCGGAGTATCTCGGGGGTGCCGCCGTGGCGAACTTGAGAGTATTGAGGTGAGAAAGGGGCTCCTCAGAGAAGGCGAAGGCGTATATAAGCCCTAGCTGGCAGGTCAGTTTCACTACGACTCCGACTACGGTTTCAACAGCTTCAAGAGCGACTTCACTTCTCACATCCCCTTCTTTTATCGAATTGAGGAATTATGGTGCAGAAGGTTTCCATCGTGGGCTCGGGCAACTGGTGAGTCAACCCATCGCTTGAACTCGGTCCCTGTTTTCAGCGCCTGCGCTGAATTCCTCGCTCAGAGTCACGAGAGGAACTCATAGTCGAATAATGACAGCAAAACTAAGCAAAAGCGTTCTTCCAATTCCAGGGGTTCGGTGATCGCCCGTATCATAGGCAACAACGTCGTCGCGCAGCCTGAGCTTTTCGATTCGACGGTCACTATGTACGTCTACGAAGATATGATCAACGGAAGGAAACTCACGGACATCATCAACATTGAACACGAGAATGTCAAGTACCTCCCGGGATTCAAGGTAAAGAAATCGTGCGAATTGAGGAGATTGCGCCTTTCCCCAAACGACAACATTGAGAAACTTGAAGGCAATCTTCAATTAAGCATTCGACGAAGTCTGACCTCAATCTCGGATTCCAGCTCCCTAACAATGTAGTGGCCATTCCGAACGTGGTCGAGGCTTGCAAGGATGCGGACATCATCGTCTTCGTCTTGCCGCACAAGTTCGTGAAGCCTACCTGCACGCCCTTGGTTGGCAAAATCAAGAACACCGCCGTTGGACTGTCTCTCATCAAAGGCTTCGACATCGTCCCGGGCAAAGGCACCACTTTGATCTCGAACGTCATCAAGGAGCTCCTGAACATTCCCTGCGGAGTTCTGATGGGCGCCAATCTGGCCAACGAGGTGAGTCGCTGGACCGGATTTCGATCAGACCGTTCTGTTTTTCTCTTTAATCGAATCGTGTGTTTCGAAAATGTCCGATCTATCGAGAGTAGTTTAGTGATCGCAGTGTTGTCCACGCAGGTCGCCGCCGAAAACTTCTGCGAAGCGACTCTCGGAGTCAAGTGTCGCGAAACGGGAAAGCTGCTCAAGAGACTGTTGCAGACGAATTTCTTCCGGATTCGCATCACCGATGACATCTCGGCGATTGAAATCTGCGGCTCCATAAAGAATATCGTGGCCTGTGGAGCTGGCTTCGTCGACGGCCTGCGATTGGGAGACAACACGAAAGCCGCAGTGATTCGTCTTGGACTCAAGGAAATGATTGCTTTTGCAAACGAATACTACCCCGGAGCCAAACTGGACACATTCTTCGAGAGTTGTGGGGTGGCTGATCTCGTCACCACGTGCTACGGTGAGTTGACTTTCTGTGAAAGTTTTCTGATTATGCGATCGTCGGAAGCTGTTTCCCTTCCTAAGAAAGAAATTCGCTTTTTCCAATCAGGCGGCCGTAACCGTAGGGTCTCCGAAGCTTTCGTCAAAGCTGGCGGCAAGAAGACACTTGAGGAGCTCGAGAAGGAGATGCTTAACGGACAGAAGCTTCAGGGTCCGGAAATGGCAGCTGAGGTGAGAAAAACTTTGGAATCATCGAGAAATCATAGAATCCATTGTTAATTCTTCCAATTGATCCTTTCGGTCCCTTCACGGAAATATTGTTCGCTTGCAGGTCTATGAAATGCTGAAGATCAATGAGCAGCTCGAGAGATTCCCGCTGTTCGTCGCAATTCATCGTATCTGCGTCGGAGAACTTCCTCCCGAGCAAATGGTTGACTGCATCCGCAACCACCCCGAGCACGTGTAGAGCTCCTGGCGAGAACTTTGTGTCGCTGGAACGACCTGCGAGTTGGGACCACGATTTGTTAGATCCGGTTCTCCGATACTTTGTGAGAACTAGTCTAGTTGTTGTTGAAGAAAGTTTCGTTTATCTATTCGCAGTCTCCACGCAGATATCGTTCATAACCGTTGACACATGCTCATCAACGAGACTTCAAATAAACCATTGTATCTCTTCTCTAATCATGAATTCTTACTGCGCGCTATGTTTCCGAATAAGATATATCCGCATAGCAACCTCAAACACGATCGAGGTTTGAATAAGATCGAAAAAAGTTGAAATGTATTCGTTGATCAGGGTCCGTATTTGCATATTTCAACTCCTGGCGGGTGACAACCGCCTTTTCCGTCTTGATGTGGAGTCTGCAGACATAATGCATGTGAGATTAGTCCGTCAATCTGTGGGTCCAGGTTTTCAAAGAGTTCATTGATGCAAGAAAGAACTCGAGTCTAACTGAGGTGCTCCCGAGGTAAAACCAGTTCAATTACAGTTATGATCAGCACGGGTGTGCATCGGATTTGATGCGAATTGATCGAATACATGTAGATTCAAACTTCTCTCAATCACGAGTGGATAGAGTCTTGGCTAGGTCTTTTCACCACGAAACACGAGTGTTAAGTTTAGTTGTTCTCAAGACTCTCCGCGTTATTCTTCTGTTCACAATGACCGCTTATCTCCTCGCAAGGACACAGCGTTCCGGTGCACGTCGCGGCACTGGTCCTTTCAACGTAAGTATGAATCGCAACGAACGCAGACTCCCGAGAGCTTTGTGGAGAATGGTGGTAAAGAACGCTCTTCAACGGAGCATCACGATCTTTTTCGAGTGCTGCCAGCGCAACGGATGAAAAGTTCTCCTTTCAAAACATGATCTCAGCGACTCTTTCGATATCGTAAGTGGACACGAGAGAATCTTGCGCCCTACCACGTGTTGATCGCCCCACGCGTGCTCGGCGTCGGTGGCCTTGAGAAAAGGTTGTCCCCTTCTCCACCCCCCTTCCCCCCTGTCCCTTCAGATTTCTGAAGCTCCAGACCTTCGCTATTCCAAAGTCCTGGTTCGCGTGTTCTTACTCAATCTCTCCCTTTTCCTGATTTCTATCTTTCAAGTGGACGCATCTTCCCCCAGTCTCTCGATACTTGAATAGCTCGAAGTTTTCAATAAACTTCTCGTCGAGACGGAATTCAGTCTTCCGGCTGGAAACTTCCGAGAGCCTTGAAGTGCTGACTAGGCTTCCCAGCGGTCTCAGGACCGCGGGTGAAACCCGCGGCACCCGCAGATACCTTGCGGGTTCTTACCCGAGGGACCCGCACGTATTTTGCGGGTAAAACCGCCAAAAAAAACGCATGAGGAAATGAGTCAAATCCAGGCATATAAACGAAATATTCGGTCAATCTTATCCTCGGAACTTCCGTCATCGAGGGCTACTCCCGTGTTAAGAGAAGCTATAGCTTTTATTCTTCAGCATCCTCTGACGGGCTCGGGGAATATTCTTTGATCGAACGGAAATGATCGCGCCAGAGAATAATCGAGATTATGTGATCAGATGATACGCTGAAGCGGGGTTCGGACATTTAAATACAGTGAAGTCTCGCTAACTTGGAATTTTTGGGAGTAGCATTTCAATTTTTTTTCCAAGTTATAAGTTAGGGAAAACAGAATCCTGAGGCGCCTCCCTAGGGGTGTATTGAGAATAAAATGAAATGATTGAAGTTAGCGGTGCATCGCGATCATCCCTGAAGGAGAAATATGATTATGGAGACGAATGGGAACATGTCTTTTTGTCACAACTGGAAGAGCTCACACTTCTTTATGTTTACTAATGTTAAGAGCAAATGACTGAACCGAAAAAGTCATGGCTTGGCCGCCGGAAAATGAGAACGAATGTCTCTCTGCCTTTTTTTCTCTCGGAAAGTCAGTTTTCTCTCGGAAAAACCATATCCCTGTGTATTTGAACAGCTCGGTTTGCATCCGGAATAATTTTGTCTCTTTGGGAACAATGGTTGATTAACGTCGCGAGAGCTTCAAGATCTTCAGAGTGTGTCACGCCGACGTCTGCATCAGTTTCGTCCTCAGTCGAATCATTGCTTTCGTTCTCTTCCTTGAGCTCACTGTCTTCGACCGTGAAAAGATTGCCGTCCGCCTCCATAGAGTCTGCGAAAGTTAAACCATCACGGAAGCAATCGTGAACTATGATTGGATCGACACCGAGTTTTTCGGGGACACAGGCGCAGACGAGTCCTCGAGCACGGATCATAGTGAAAACATAGTGGGAAAGAAGCCGCTGCTCCGCTGATTAGTTTCGATTTCCACCGTTTTGTTGATTTCATAACTGTTTCTCGTTCCAAGTTAGGGAGTTCCAAGTTTTCTGGGTTATAAACGGGAATTAACATTGCGCCTATGCTATAAGTTATAGAAACGTTCACTGAATCCGTTCTAAGTTAGTGAAGGTTTCTAAGTTAGGGAAGTGTGAATTAGCGGGACTTCATTATATGTCCGTCGATCAGATTCAATTATGCACATCGCTCTTGCTCCGAAGAAGGCTCCAGTTGGGTTGGAGCGTTGCGGGTTTTTGCGGTCTCACCCGCGCGTTCCTGGTTACGAGTTGAAACCCGCGGGTAACCCGCGGTCCTGGAACTTGCGGGTATTTGGGAAGCCTAGTGCTGAGTGCTGACCAATGGGCCGAATCATGACGTATTTGAGTCATAGCTTCCAGAAAAAAAAATTCGCTCTCGATGCGAGCTTGCGGCGAATTGAGGAAATTAGTTCAACAATGGACACGTACTCACTCTCAGCAACGCGGTCTCACTCATTTTCTTTGCATTCCACGTCCGAGAATTTTCGCGGAGTTTTGTAACCTATTCTATGGCGGACGAGTGTCCCCACGCTATTAACATTCCACATGCTTCACGTGCGCACGACTAGATACCCCTTCACGGACTGACATGTCGCCGGCATGGTGTCGCACATCGTTGCTTCGATGCGTGACGCGTAGCGTGACAACTTTCCTAGCTTGCTTGCTCGCCTGTCCGGCTCTCGCGGCAGAAATCTCGTCAGCACATCTGTCAGATCAGCGAAGATTTTCATGCGTCGGTGGGTAGGGCTGTTACATCGGTTGTTTTCCGGAGCATCCTCGGAGATCGTTCCGGGGATTTACCGACGAATCGCAAACTTCGAGGTGCCGAGATCCTCGGAGGACGTTGAAAAGGAAACAGCGAACGTCGTTGCTTCAAACATTGACTTAGCCGTCTCATGTTTTCTCCTCGCAGTTGTTTCTGTCGGTCTTTTGTGCTCGCAGTCGTTATCATCGTGAGCATAAGGACATCTATGGATCCTCACATCCGGTAGAGAAGAACTCATCTTCGCGGCTTCGAGTTTTCGTCGCACGGACCGAACACGTCGCTTGTCGTTGCTCATCCGGTCGTCGTCGTGGATGCAGTTTCTCTGTTTTAGCTGTTAATCGACGTCATTTATGACAGTGAAACAATGCAGATGATAAAAGCCATCGACTATCGGCCATATGCTCACGTCGCGATCCTACGTAATCGGAGCTGTGACGGGATACGTCATGGTGCGCTGGAGGAGTTCACTGAGCTGGATGCCAATCTGTCTAACCAGCATAGAGGGGCATCTAATGTTCGAACATCACGAATCGCGAATTATCAGACAAGTTCGTAATGCGGAGAGTAGCCTTCGCTATCCGCGACGTTCCAACTCGCTCCATCCTCGGAGGTTTCCTCTCCATGAGATCAGGTGTTTGAGATCGAATTCGAATAACCTTCGATGCCCTACATTCTTCACCTCGTTTCGTGACCATGACCTTTTTGTTCGAATCCAATGTCTTGTGATGCCGTTGTCTTCGACCTCATTGTTGCCGACTCAACTATCTTGGCTGCAAATGGCCAACAATAAAATGCCTATTAGAAACAACGAGCCCAAAATCAAGCGATTCCAGGTTCGGTGGCGCCCTCTGGGATGGTCTTGATTTGGCGAAATACGCCACCGATCGAAGGTCGCTTGGGCTTTGACTTTGTTCTGGTTGACAGCCGTCTGATTTCATGGATTTGGTTGTGGGCGGCTGAGAACTTGACCTTCATTGGAATCGAGCACATCATGGGGCTCGTTTGACGCAACGACAGCCTTCATGAAGATACCACTGATTTGGACGATGTCAAACGGTTCGTTTCTCTGACTGAGGGAGGAATTCGTTATTTTGGAAACAACTTACAATCACTGAGAGCTTGAGATAAATTGAGAGTGAGAATCAGACTCCCACGTCCATCTCAGGAGCGTTTTTTGTCGTCGCAGGTCATCACCAAGGTGCTTTACCTGAACAGACGGCGGCGGGGGCAGCTGACGCAGCGGTCGGGAAACGGGAATGCGGGAGGGGGGGGGGGGGGGGGAGGGAGAATGCACGAACAACGTATCTCGGCGGCGGCGGACAGCTCCGCGTTAATTACAGCCGGAGCGCGGCGTCACTTTCGTGGAAAATCGCTGGAAACGTTCGAAAGCAATTCGCAGGCTCGACGGCTGGACTCGGCCGCTTGATTCCCTCCAGCTGCCAGAGCAGATGAGTTACTTTAATCACGGAAATAGTTTTCTCGCGCAGTGCCAGCTTACCACAAAGGGTTTCATTAGTTCCCAGGCTAGGCCGATGGAGCGGCACGGGAAACGAACTGCGAAGGAGAACGCGGCCCGCAGATAGATTTAGAGATGTGTTAGGAGATAAGACGCTAATCCGGGATCTTCTCAACAGCCGTCAAATAGCTTCCTGTAGGCTCAAGTTGAAGCCGAGAGGGTCAAATGGCAAACAGCGTTACCGAGGTGCTTCCCCATTGGATCTTCCAACGAATGGAAAGGAGACGACGAGGCTATATCCACGGTCAGCCATCCCGTGAATTGATAGAATCAGAACTTCGCAGGTGGGAAAATCTCTGGTCTCGATGATGAAAACGACGACTACAAAAAAGCATTGGCAAGCGACGAAGTTCCTCTGACAGAATCGCTTTGCCACGCAAGTTCAGGAGAAAAAATGAAATCGACGATATGCAGGCTGACGCAGTCCTCGATGTTCTCGTTTTCAACACTCATTTTAATGCAGGAAACACACAATTGTGACACGTCAACATGGTGCTAATAAGTTATTCCCTGCGGAAGGTTTGTTGGCTGTCACGGACAGGCCTTTACCGCGAAAATTTCCCAAGAATCATCTCTGATCGCGCGTGGAACTACTTTGTGCTGGAATTTTCGAACTCGGAGCCCAAGCCCAGGAGGAAGCACGCGGCCGTGCGCCCCACATTTTTCACTGCGAACGCCCTCTCCAAATTAGTCAACTATCAGCGACAAGCACTAATTTGAAATATTGCGCGTAGAACAAGCTAGCCACCAGATACACCCTCCCTAGAGTCAGCTCTCCTCACGAGGAAGGTTGTGGCGTTCAAAGCGTGGGCGACTGAACGCCCACGACCGAACAACAAGCGGCTGGCGATGTTTCGTTTATCGTAATAGAATTTCGGACAAGGCACTTTTTCAATGGTTTCAGGTGCAGAACGCTCGCAAAATGAACCCGGAGCCGCGTCTACGAACGCGCACTTTTGATCGTGAAAACATTGCGGCAACGCCAAATCCTTCTCGTGTCATAAACCGCGAACGACGTGTTCGAGCTCCGGATCGTGAGCAGCGTCTCGACTTCAGTATTCGGACCTCGAATGAATATTTTGCGGAATTCTTCGAGGAATACGATTCACGGAGGACAAATGTCTGTGTTCTGAGATTGTCGCGAGATTTTGCGGAAGGGTGGAACTTCTTAACAAGACAATGCTATTCGTGGACATAACGGAGGTCACGAAAACATCACTGAACTGAGTGTCTTCCTCGGGAGCTCGGTTGGGGAACTCGCGGCTGCTGCTTCCCTCGTACCAACTCCCATTCCCAGGTGTTTAGATCTTGCCTTGCATCGAAATCAGTTCCTAAGAGTCAGAAGAACAGATTCACCGAACTTGAATCTTCTCGTCGGACACCTGAGTCGTGATCACGGTGCGGAAGCGAAAAGGCGCAGTCTCTGGATCTGTTTTGACTTTGTTAACTGGAAAGCAGTAGCGGCGCTCTACGCGAAGGACGTTTGACAAATAAGAGGATTCTCTGATCCATGGATGTACGAACGAATGTGAGCCAAAGCTGCGTCTCTAATGACTCATATGAACCGCCGTACTTAGATGTGACGGTCGGCCTTGACGTAGCGGGTGAAACGATATTGGCAACGAGGTCTGCTATGCAGTTCTGCGTCCCTATATGGATTTTTACGGTTGGACGCTGCACGTCGAGATTAGCAAGTTGCCTGAATGCAACGTGCATGAGCGCTTTCGACATATTGCCGTTATACAAGCAGCTAGTCCTGAGGCTGACAAGTCCATTATGAGTCGGCAGATTGTTTCAGATGCGGTCGCTGCGGCGCACGTTGAGTACGTTTAGCGCTGTCGCCATCATCCAACAATCAGGGTCAATGGATTACGCGGTGCGAACGAGCGAGCGAGCCTGAATTCCAAGCCTCTTCCACTTTCATTGTTCCCGCGTTTCCCCCATCTTCAAGTATTGCTAGACGGAGCGTGAACGCACACCAAGACTCGCCTGGCTATAATCCGAACGTGCATCGCGTCGCACAAAACCTCTTCTAGTGCATGCATTCGAAACGCTTAATCCTATTCCGATCAGTTGGAGGCTCTGACTCCCGATTCCGCGAAGAGAAATAACAATAACTCCTTCTCCAACTGACACTCTCGGATGCTAGAGGAAGCAGTAGTATATTCTGCTGAAGCGGTGCTCGATTCATTCTCGAATCCAACATCCTACTCCGCTCTTCCAGAAGTACTCTCTCAGAGAGGAGCCAAGTTCCCAGGACAGGAGGATTTTATAAAGGTCACACGACCAGGTCAAAAGTATTAGCTGGCTCGCTTGTCGGCCAGCTTGCTGGTGAGCGTCGACACGTGTTCCGGGCTCTTATCTACACTCTGTGTTTCTCTCGTTTCTCCTAATCGAGTTTATTGAGCTTTCGGGCTTGAGTGCAAAGTTTATTCAGGGCTGACAAGCAAACTGTACAAGAGATCGATGGATCCAGTGAGCGATTAACGTAGGATAGTAACATTAGAAGGTCGATCGAATAATTTCTCAGCAAGATCTGTGGAGAAGACATTGAGAGGAATTAGTTTTTGAAAAAAGCGACAGCTCCATTCCTGAGAATGGTTCTAGTTGGGCCGTTACAATCGATAGGAATCTAAACATGAAAGACGAAAAGACAGAGACTGAATGAGTGCGTTGGAGCAATGAATCACTGCCTCGTCTGACATTTATCACGGATTAAAATTAAGGGTCTGGTAGGGAGTCATTCGAACAAGTCACGAAGACAACAATCGGCGGGGGAAAATTTGAATTTCGCGCCACGAGCTTTCATTTGGCGCCAATAAGTCAAAAGAGGCGCCAAAATTTGAAAGAAACGGGAAGCACGAATCCGCTCTGGAAAGTTAGAGAGACCAAAGCAGAGAATTGCAAGCTGAGTGCCCGGGATTTTGTTCAGGGCGCTAAAGACCGAGCTTTCGAAAGTCTGCTTAGAATGTTGAAATCTGCATGTGGGGTTCGGATAGTGTTTCGTGGTGAAAACGGTTTGTCTGAGACTTTCGAATCGTCCGGAATTCCGGGGGAAAATCTAATAAGTTAGGGGGACGAGCTCGGTGCTTGGGCTGAGAGTAAGCATCGGAACTTTCCCCGTTTTCAAGCAACTCGTCCTCTGAAAGGCCAGGTCCGAATCAATGGAGTTTTTTTTTCTTCTTCATCCCTCGACCCAACCCTCCGGAAGAGGCGCTCACGGCCTGTGTTGTAGAGGTTCGGTACCGGGAGTCTCCTGGTGCCAGATGGCCTCTGGTAACAGAACGCCTGACGGTCTGGTATCAGAACTTCTTCATCTTCTGGTACCAGACATTCGCCTTACAGAGTGGAAACCATCTATGAAGTAGTCGGCCCTCTGGTACCGGAGAACGGGATTCGAACCAACGACCTGCCGCTCGAGAGTGTGGTATCACGAGTCAACATGGCATGTGGTGTGATGTGGTGTGGTACCACATCCACAAGCAAATCAGCACGGGGCGTACAAACCGCTCAGACCAATCGGCTATCTCGTCGCTTAAACGTATGAAGATACTACGTACCAAGTATGAAGCGTATGAAGTCACTACGTGTGAAGGAGGATCTTTGGGTCTTTGGTGAGCGGGCGGTGGCTTCCGAACTGCTTCTCCGAATCCGGATGCGCCCGATGAAAACACGGCTCGCACAGATATCGCAAGCAGTCCGTATGTGGGCAGAAGAGACTTCCTGGCCGTGGTTTCAACTCCGATCGGGGGCACTCGTCACAAGGAACCTCGTCGACGACATAAGGTTTCATTTCCAGGATTTTCTTCTTTTCCTGCGTGAGAGATGCAAAAAAGAAATCATGAATTATGTGTCTCGCCGACGTCGACCAGGCACGATTTGTCGCTAGATTCGCAGACAAAGACCGGAATCAAAGAAACTCGGAATGATGTTCGCCGCAGCCTGGATATAGTGGCTGACCAATGCCTCGGAGCTCTCGTCTTTCATCAAAAATCCAGAACAAACGAAACGACCTCCGAACTCACAATGCCGCGGTGGTCGAGGTAGAGGATACTGAGGAATCTTGCCCTCAATGCTGAGAGGTAGGTTTCGCGAGTGAAGAATGTTGCTCGGGCCGCTCCCTTGGGGAAGCAGTATTCCTTGTCGACATCCAGTCCCACGTAACGAACTCCAGGAAATGACGCATTTATCATGAACGCCAGCTCACCTGTAAACGACATTGGCATCCCATATTTCAGGATTGAACAAAGCCGCAACGTTGCACCAGTTGCACACGCCCTAGTTCCTCACAACGAGTTTGTGTAGTGTTCCGCCATTTTTCTCCCCCATCCCCTCCAGCTGGAGAATGTCGCAATGATTCACTATCGGGGGAAGAGGGGGGGGAGGGAATGAATGGAGAAACGAGGGGAATGATGCGAGTTAATGCGCGTGGTGACATACGGTACACTCACTGGCTTTGAGATGACGGGGTACGCCACCAACGAAGATGGTCCGTCTATGAAGAAGTTCCGACGGCTGGTCGAAGAAAAACCAACGATTCACAAGGTACCAAGGTCTCACTTGGACCCTGCGGATCTTGAAAGGAACAACCGAGTTCCCCTCGGGGTGGAACGGCACCTCTATGTGGAAGATATCTTGATTTTTTATGCAATTGTTCAACAGAACGTGAACCGAAATCTCGTCCTGCAATCAAAAACGCAGTCAGGGAGTCAGGCATGCGTTGTTCCGTGTTACCCCATGAAATACAAGAGGGGTGGGAAAGGGGAAAACCTGGAACTCATCGAAAATCGTGTTTTGAAAGACACACTATATCTTCAGTTCCAGTTTTTGGATTCGTAGAGAAGTGGATTGATGAATGCTTACCTTGAACAGCAGGAAAGCGTAGCCTTTTATCTTGGATCCAGGGCCGAAGTGCCTTTTGTCGGGCCACGTGACCGACACAACTCCGAAGCGAGAAAAAAACATGAGCAGGTCAATTTCTGTTGAAACCGAAATAGGCAATCCTCCCACAAAAACTTTACGGGAAAGTGCCATTTCTTGATGAAGAGCGAGCGTTAGCGTTCTTTGACACTTTGAAAACTCTGTCCCTTGACACCGAATCAGCCTTCTGCTCTGAGTACAGAAAACGGCGACCGAAGGAGATACGAATTCCGGATACAAAAATCATCGTTTCGACCGAGTGAGCGGTCTGCTTCGAAGATTTGTTTTCATTTGGAGAAACGAAGTGGACAAAGTTATTGTTCCGAACCTTTCCTCGCATTTCGCGGATTGCGTGACGCGATCGAGCGCCGACAATCTCGACTCAGATCGGCTCCGAACCTCTCCGTCCTTCCCTAGATCGGAATATCTCTTGATTCGGCCCAGTCAGTCAGGTTCGCCTCTCGCTCCCTCTGATTACAGATTTCTCAGCAATCGCGTTTTTTCTCTCCGCCTGATCGGGTTTCGGAAAACTTTTGGAAGCGTCACTCCGATTAAAGACAAGCGAGCGTGCCTCCTCCTCCTCCTCCTCTGCTCGGAAGCGTTGTGTGACGTCTCTAACGATGTTTAAACACGATGTGGCAGTTTGATTAATTAGAGGAACGCCCTCTGGGAAGGTGGCGCTGAACTGCAAACTGCGATTTCTCCGAATTATTCATGATTGGGAAACAATCATAACCGATTCTTAATGAATTTCCTTTACGCGGCGGCGTCTCGAGCTCCTGGATCGGCCCGAATGCCTTGGAATTCAGAGCACCTTGAGCTCTCTTATGAATACTCAGGCTCGGAATCTGAGGCTAGCCCGCGGTCGAGCTCTTCTTTCGTCCCGCAATCGCCAAACTAAGAGATCCAAGTATCCCCGGAACTGTGTCGGAACTCGACGCGAAAAAAAAATACAGGACCTTCGAGCCCTGTAGAGTATTTCGAGAGAAAACAAGGGAGAACGATTCGTCTCAAACGCTGAAGCTTCGACCAGATCTATTGCGTCAAGTCGGGATTCCCTCGCATAGCTTCTCCGATTTCCCCCGAATGATGATGACTCTCTGATCGAATAACGGAACTCTGATCCTATGAACGAACTCTTCGTACTGTCGACGGACGCATTCCAGAAGTGTGAAGTGTGAGTAAAGTTTGAGTCGAACCACCTCCAGCTACGGCAGAAAGAGGTCGAGGGAATGCGCGCGACGGCCTCTATCACAACAAGTTTGCTCTCTGTAACCGGATGGTCATGTCCCGAGGCTATGAACTGATATGTATACGAGCGGAGCGGAAGACTCCCACGCTCCTGGTGGTTCACCCATTTATCAGTTGTTGTTTTCATTTCGATTTTCAGAAAGTTCTCGACGACAAGAGCAGCTGAGAGTTCGCCTCAGAGCTGTTTGGAAAGTGATTGTTGAATACAACGCTGAGATGACGCCTCAGATCTGGTCCCTTGAACGGTTCGCTTACCCTATTTACCCAATGTAGGAGCTTGAATCATATGATTGTCGGCGATGTGTTTAGTTTTGGTACTATTCCATTAGATGACATCTTTTCGATGGACTTCAGTGATCGTTCCCAAATATTTCTCACCGAGAGCGCCCGAATCTCTTTGAGAAAGCAGTAATCTCGCACCATCAGCGAAAGGTGCGATGAGGTTTCGAAAAGTGTCACCGTGATCCGAATGAAACTTCAATGCGTGGCTCGATGTCACGAAGTTGATCGGGATCGGGTGAACATCGTCACGAACTCATCACCATTTCCATATCCAATCATGATCAAACGGAGAGAAGGTTTCAACAAAATGAATAGGTATGCTGTGGAAGTTCAGTGAGTATCTCAGAATTCGAATCGAGTCCAACAACCAGGCAGCAACGGTTACCATTCACTTATTTTTTCCCCTCAGGTCAGCGGATCGTCATAGTACCCACATATCCAGCGTTCCGCTTTCTTCCTCCAGCGCACGCGATCACTGTTGGTGCAAAACCGCCAACAGGGATTATTCCGTTGCTTGTGATTTTTTGTCTCTCGAACAGCGACTGCTAGCGAGCCGACTACGAGCGAGAGGAACAGTCACATAAAGAAAGACTATTAGAGGCCGGGGCTCGCAGACAAGCAAAAGGTTACAGCAAGGTTTGTTCTCTCGCCACACGTGATTTTTCATGGGACTCTGTTTCGTATTCATTGAGAAACGGGCCCCGAGAAGTGCTCAGCATACCTCCACGTCCTGGGCGAGCTCGTTTCTCCTTTTGCTTTGTTGCTTCTTTCTTCCGATGGTTCCGGCTCTCTAACAGCTTCGCGAACAAGCAGCGGAACTGACCGGTCGCATCAGCAATGCAAACGACGTCAGAGCTTGCGATATACGTGCTCGAAGCCTCAGGTCAAACCGAGTTGGCGCGCATTGAGCAGAATGCCACTCTCGAACACGCTCCTGCCTTTCGCGAAAAGGTTTTCATATTCCCTCCTCAAGCTCGCCCAGTTTTCTGAGAGGCGAGATCGCTCTTACATTATTCTGAAAAAGATTGAGGATTTCTCTTCTTCGTGGAGATTGAATAGGTCCTGCCCTGAGACATTTCTCAGAGCTAAGCGAGGTTTCGTCCCCAGATATCCCGGAAACGCTCGCGAATTGTAGAAAGCTCTCGAGCATTCTGTACCGATGCCGCAAGCGTTGTCCAACTCCAGCTGTTTTTTTCCCCAACGGGGTCACTGTGGAATCCTGCGTCCACGTCTCACACTCGTTTGGGAAACTCTGGCACGGAGGATTACCTCGTTCGCTGCATGAGATCAGGTGAAGCCGGCCAGAAGAGAATTCTCACTCTTGCGCTGCTCCGTTGAAACACATACTACACGTAGGTGAACGTAATGGTTCCGGCCATGCTACGTCGAGCTCAAACACACAGGAAGGAGCTTATGCTCTGCATAGATCGGGAGAAGGAGGGACGGACGGAGAGGAATTGAGCAAGAAGTGAACAAAAGAGAATGAGAAAAGCGGAACTGGAAGGCAAGGAGAAGAAAGTGCTTAATGAACGCGACGTGTTCCATAAAAAAAAAACATGCTAACAAAGCGAGGCCAAGGCCTTCGCTGCTTTTCTACATCTATACAAACATACGCGAGCTCCCGTACACGAGCATCTCCTTAATATCGAGATGAACAAACAAATGTCATTTCCACGATTCACATCTTGCATCTCCCCTTCATACGGTGCATATTCGCGCCTAAAACTAATCTGGAAGTAAGGAATGTTCTCTTTCCTCGATTTTTTCTACCGGAGCTCTTCGCGTGCTCGTCGACTGTATGATCAGAATTGAAACTCGGATGTCGCTGGAAATGTTTCCCGGTTGGATGACTTCAAACTAAGAATAACAAGAAGACGACGGGAGGACATATGCGTATCACGCGATGTCGATCAGCTCGAGAACCTCTTTCGATTGAAACCAACCGGCAATCACGATTTCTCTGTAGAAACTTCGTTGGAAACATGATGTCGACCTCGTCCCTGGAACAAAGTTCGCCGAAAACGTCGGCAGAATTCATGAAATTTCAGGAATCCACGATTGTTTGACGTGGCTTGAACTGTGTTTTCGTTTGAACAGTCAGCCACGTGTATCGTTGGCCATCGTCCAGCGATGTGTATTCGAGTGGAAATGATGATTCGGACAGGTAGAAATTTATCGAGGGCGCTCAGGGTTTCGAGAGCAACGCGCTCGAAACAAATTATTCAAAAAGGCCGACAGGTCACAGCTCGGGAAGTCGGAAAACCGCTTCGTGGATGGACGGGAGTCAATAATTTTGAATCGTATTGACGGCTGTCGGTCCTGTTCCAGGCTCGCCGCTACGAACTTCAATTCTCTCGCTGTTGCAGCATCCCTATAATTGGTGAGTGAAATCACACAAATTTCGTCGGCCTGTGACATCGATCGAAACGTCAGGCGGTTGGAGTGAACGCAGACGTAGACTTTGGTTCAACACAGAAAGTCCTAAACGATGCCTTGTGATCGAACTCTCACGTTTTATGGGCCATGACGGAGACAAGCGTCGAAGTGACCAAATGACCGAGACGGCGAGAATCACCTCAAAACAGACAATCGGGTGTCGTAAAGAGAAAAGAGAGAAAGGGTTTCTATTTTGTCTTCTTTTCTCCTGAGAGCTCGTTGACTGATGTTTGGTACTTTGCTTCACTCCATATTCCGAGTTACAGACCATACAATCAACAAAAGCTGATGATTCTGAGGTCGTCGGATGAATCCGCTTCTGGGAGGAATTTCCTGATGAAGATAAGATATCGAGACGTCGGCTGAAATTCGGGAAAAGATAACGCGTGGAAATGACATAAGGTTCTCGTTCGGATTGGCCTGGCGGCGGCTGTTGAGGACCATCTGTCAGGTGGGAGAACGGTCCTAAGGGCCCGAGACAGAACGAAAAGGAGAACGACCTTCTTGTCCTGTTCAATATCGATTCAAGAAAAGTTCCCCGGAGACCTCAGTCGACTTAGAGGATTTGCATCGCTAAAGCCCCCAGGCCACCTGCGGACCGTCTGCGAATCGTTCCCGGTAGATCTCCGGCAGTCCTTCGGAGGAACGTCTCATGCCGACCGACCGACGTCCGCTTGTCGTGGCGGACCGAGCTCAGACTCGATTGCCAGCCAATCCACCAGCCTTCTGCCGCATACATCAGATGGTTGAATTGTCCCCAAGCAAACCGAATGCCGCTTTCGAAATCCTCGCTCCTTCTATTCGAATGCCTCCGATCGTCGCCGCTCCCGCTGCTGCAGCACGCCGCCGCCGCCGCCATTGTAACTGATGAGCAGGGAAAGCGTTGATCGGGGCCCACAGCGCGGACGGAGAGACGCGGACAGCGCTTGGGGATTGAGTTCCTCGAGGGTTCGTTGTCGGATCCGGAGTGAGCATCGACAGCAGTAGATGTACTGAATTGTTCCAAGGTCATTGAGTTGACGTCAAACGAATGCAATTAACTCTTAGATGTATCCTACGCTGTCCCACGGACGACCCTCTGGCTCTTTCGCTGTCGAATCACTTGGGACGTCGTCAACAAACTAGGTATTCAATGGACACGCTGAGCATTCGGACACAAACCGACATGAAGACAGATCCTCGCGAACTACCATGAGGTTATTCGGGAGAGCGTTTCTGAGTGTATACAATCAGACGAGAGAAGATAACCCCTTCCGCTCGACCTTGAACTCCAGTGTCTGTGGAACTGTTTTCTTTTTTCGCTGATGGTCGATCAACGGGCCTCATTAAGGGCCCGAGACTCCTTAATGCGTTTTCCCTCCTGCCTCCATGGAAGTTGGTCTCTTTCGGCGTTGGATATTCCTCCAAGACGGATATTCGGTCATACTAACACCAATGCATAAAGTATGCCACGAAAACTCACGAAACTTTCAGTTTTCGCTCTTGCGAAGCTCCTATCTGAAACTTTTTGCGGACTTCTTGCTCTGGACAGTCGTGTTCAATCATCATGTCATGTCGCATGAGACACGTTCGAGCTGATGATCCGCGTTTTGCGTCGGCATTCATTTGCACATATCTTTGCTTGTCATCTGGCTTTTTGATAACGTGAGATCTTTGTTATCCCAAAGAACAATGAACACCCGTCCTGGACGAGAGGACCTCGAATGAACTCCTCGACTTACTAAGGGACTCGCAGACAGCCTTTTCTCTCGCATAAAAGGTGCAGATGAACATCCTCACATGTATCTACTCACACAGATAGAGTTTCTTCACTTTTCCCAAGCCATTGGTGAAACTCACGCCCCCGAAGTCCACTTCGGACTCGGCGCGCGGCATAGAAGCCTCGCTGGCTTCTTGCGAGGCTCGAGTTGAGGGAGAGGGACGTCAAGCAGGGGAGTTTCTCATCGATCATACGAAGACGCGGCATCTTGTTTCGATGTCGGTGATTGCACGAATTCAAGGAAGGCTGATCGCAATCAGGAACCACGGTGGCTTCTCATTGCTTTCAATGTTTTCAAACTCAGGACTGCTTTGAGGAGACCGTGGACGTTCCGTAACGACTTAAAGCTTTGCAGAACCTTTCTTGATTGAGATCTCTGAAAATTTCAATTTTCGTCTCTTTCGTTGAAACAGTTCAAGTCGAGTGAGATTTATGGATTACACCCCTAAGCGCAGTGAGTTCTCATCCACAACTTCTCCGAGCTCGGGGGAGCCATTTTACGCGCTGAACCTGAACAGCAACCAAATATTTCTTGTTTAGGACTGAGCGATTTCGGGCTCGAAATAACCCACTTCGGAGCGAAATATAATTTCAGGACGTCTTGGAACGCTCCTCACTGCTCTCCTGAGTTTGAGACCAGGGCTCGAACGATGAAAAATTGGATTAGACCCTGAAATCGGCCGATGAGAGGGTAGATCAAATTGTTGAACGATTCCGTAGTTTTGGATCGTTGATTCGCTGTTCGCCTGGCGACCGTTGGCGAGCGATTCCGGCGTTCGAGTTGGAGTTCGAACAACGAGAAGGAGTGAGCGGAAGACAGGCTAAGAAGCGTAGAGGGTTCTTTTCCCGCGCACAACCGACCTTTTCACCTCATTGCACGCCAACCCTTTCGTTGAAAAATGATGCCCGTTCGACCCGACGCAGGCTGCTGCCCTTCGTTTCCTATCGCTTCCTGGTCTCGTTCCTTTTGCTTTCCACCTCTTCCACCTCGATTTCCGTTTTTTCTTCGCCCGTCGTTTCCAGCGAGAAGCGAACAACACCTTCCCCCTCTACGACGATCGGACTTTCCTCGAAATGACGGAGCCGAAGAACAATTCCACTCCATGAGAACAAAGTTCTGCGCAGTTCGACGTCAAATGAAATTCTCAGTGAAAAACGCAGCGTCGCAAAAACCGCCGGGGTACCCTGAAACGACCTCTCGGTCAGCCAGGACACCGAGGAAGCCAACTATTCGGGACGAAGTGGAACGAGAGTACCTCGTTTTGTCGACGGCGTCATCGCGATTGGTTTCGCTGACATCGTCTTCGATCTGGCATATGAAACGGCAACAAAACGCCACCGAACAAAACGAGAACGCCTTGGAGTGAAGAGAAAAAATGTCGCAAAAGACGACCGGAGGGGACGTAAACAGGCACTGAAGTCTGGAGTGTGATTCTCTCTTCGTTGAAGCAGCAGCAGCAGCAGATAGAGTGTCTGGTTCTTCCGGGTGCGCGTTCTTTGCGATGTAGGCGGAATGACAACGAAAAGCTTCAAAATAGAACTGGAGAAAGGACACCACCTGATGTGATCGTCCCCCACGCCGAGCGAGAAGCAGAAGCACAAGAAGGAACGCGCGCAGTCGAAAAGAGGTCTCCGGTTGCGTTTGGACTCCTTCTCCTCCGACCGAGAATCAAATGAAGACTGAACGCTGTCTTGGGAGAACGTTTCGACTTATTGTAGCCAGTCGCTTTATCTCGTTCTATACTCAATAGTTCCACAGTAGCGGTGCCACGATCAACTGCTGCGGCGGACCCGTGGGGAAAAAGCCAACAAAAGATACAATATAAAGCAAGCCGAGGATTCGAGACAATTTTCGAGGAGAGGAAGCCTGGTCGAGTTTTCGAGTATACGATCTTAAGAGAATTAGGCAGTTAGCCGCAGTGCCCTGACTCAGAGGTCTGTTCCTGGGAGTTTCTATTTCTGGAGGATCGTCATATTCAGCTCCGAGGTTCAAATCTGGATGCGACACCCTACCACAGAAGCGCAGCGATGTGGTTCTGGAATCTTTGTATCTTTCAAATCGAAAACCAGTCGTCGCTTTAGTAAGTCCAGCCATACTTTGGCAGCTCGAAATGCAGTCCTATCATCCCTGGAGTCTTCTGCTGTCTGGAGCCTTCCAGATGCATAAAGTGGAGTGAATTCCGAAGCCATAACTTGGTCGTTGGATCTTTTCGAACAGAAAGTTCCAAAGAGTTCAACGCAACGTAATCGGCCACGCCAAACGGCATACATAGTTTCGATTCACCCAAGCCATTAGTAGAGAACGTTTCGCGCTAAACGTGCCGTTGAGTTTTTTCGCCCTTTCTATCCCAATGCTTGTTGCAAACCCTGCTTAAGAAGTTCGCGTGAAGAAAGTTTTCCCGCCGCCTACTGAACGATCATCGCTCTTCTGTGAGATTCTAATGTCTCTTACATTCATCTTCATTGCGCTAGCTAGTATCGCGGCTCAGCCTGCGGCGACGAGCATCCAAAATGTTTCATCCTCTGCATCTCCACTTCGAAGCCTTCTTCAATTCACGCGAAAATTCTCGCCGCTGCGTGGGACCGTTTCCCCGCAGCTTCCATCCCGCAAAACTGCGATTGTCACGGTAAGGCGGCACGCAGCGGCGAATTTTCCACGCGAATTCAAGGGGGCGTTCCCCCGAATCTGAAATCATGTCGGAGTGCAGAGGTCCAAGGTCAGACAACCTTGAAACGAAGCTCTTTTCGAAGGATAGAGGAGATGATGAAGTTCCTTTTCCATTTCATTCATCCGAGGAGGCTGTCCTTTGACTTTGACGTCTCCAGGACATCAGTTTCGTGTTCGTCTTATTTTTGCCCGAAGACGACCGCTACCTTGCCAACTTCCACCATCATTTCGACTCATTTTCAGCAATATTGTCGTCTCGCTCGGGATACATACATATGTATATATTCCTAGAATGAAACGGAGAACCGGTGAACATATGTACTTCTCAAATGTTCTGCCCCTCGCAGAACATCGCATTAGAAGTTTGACCTTCTCCCGCTCACAAACAACCCGAGGGAGTCGTGTCCAGGCTTTCAAGGTTCAATGTAATGCGTGACATTTCTCATTCCGAATGAATCTACGGGAATGCTTCAGTATTAAATCCTGCTTTCCATACTTTTCCAACTCAGCAGTCGACGGTAATGCGCTGATCAGAGCAAGAATCAGAGACTTCGATCGAAGAAAAGAAGGACCGTCTCAACTTCCGGGTAGACACTCAGGCGCGTGGCCATCGAACGAGGTTTTCCTCTCAGAAACTTTGCATTGCTTCGGGTAAGCCATCGACCGTGACCACACCCGTGCGAGCCTTCGTGTTAAAGCAACTATGACACCTCTGAACTCGCATCCGGTGGCAAAAGTGAATCTTGCCAGCGATAGGATAGATGCAACAAACCAGAAAATAACGGTGTTTCCGTCAGACTGAATTCCGTCTCCAAATTCCGTATCTTTTGGTGGCTGGAGAGCAGAAGGAAGTCAAAAGTACGGAAACACTCGCTTGCGCTCTCAGCGACTTCTGTTGAATCGTTGATGCGAAACCTGGGCTAGTAGTGACTTGTATTCCCAAGTTGGTGTCAATGCCTTCGAATCGCGACTTCATATTCGACGCCTCCCACTGAAGCAACCACGGATATCACGTAAGTCCGTCCCGCATCCCGGCGGCTACATGCAGAGAAATCGAAGGGCGCCAAATTTGAAATTCGCACCGGAATCGAAAAAAAGGTGGGACATTCTCGGGAAGGACCGGCAAAATATTACATTCGAGAGGATCTTCGACTAAATTCTAAATGTTGTGCATTCTAAACAATCTGAACAACTAATCAACTCAATCACATGGACGTTTTCCAGGGCGAGTCGATTGGGACCGAATTCTCATTCGATTTCTAACTCCGAGAACTAATTTCAGACGAGCGGCTCGACAAACTCACAGGTCACGCGATATTTACCAGAGTTCCATGATCCCAATTATTCTCCTCCAAAGTTTCTTTGCAATCCTAGAATCCACTTTCAGCGACATAAGAATAGCTAGTGGAGCCGATTTTTCTCGAGTTTCATGAGGCGTTCGAAAGGTCTCGTTGAGTTCAAGCGCTCGTTTCTAGAGGCTTGTGCCCCGCATTTAGATAACATCTGAGTGAAAGAGCTGTCGCTAACCCGGAACAAAACCTGAACTTTGTCGCTATCAGTTAACGATGAAAAGTCCGCAGCGTTGAAGCCGACCTCTCTTTCGGATTGCACAGAATGATTCTTCAAGCAACTTGCAGATAATGTTCAAGACACCTCGCCTGCATCTCTTTGAGAGTCTCTGGTTTTCATCTGGAAAAGCTGGATTAGTGCTTCGAACGAACAGAAAGAACATTTTCCGGAGCTGCTCGAACTATGCATCCGCTGCGAAACCAGATGGTGAAGACAATCACGGATGATAGTCATCGATCCTGTGAGAGAAGCGGAATTAGCGGAAGAAGAACGAGAAGACTTTCAGCCAGAGTGATCTGATGGACAATCGATATCAAACCAAGCAAGGATCCAGTCAGCCGAGTTTTGGTTGCTTCATGATCACGAAAGGGAAACTGAGTCTATGGGGACGTTATCATCGCGGTGATGGTGGTGGTCAGTGGTAAACAAAAACTGGGCTCAGTGTCCCGTGTTGAACAAGATTGCCTTGGCCAGCGGACCCTGCTTTTCGCAGTTTTTTCCTCCGTGGACCTTTTGCTTGGATTGGTTCCGAGCAGGCAAAGAGGCGCGCTGGCAGCTAGACAGGCAAGCCTTGGTGGTAACGTGACAGCTAGCTATAGAGGCAAGTTCTTATCTCTCACATCGACTGAGCCGACGACCGGCTTTCCGATGGAAGCCGTCCGGCTCAGATGAATACGTTGCCTCACTATCCTGACGGATAACGTTGTTTCGGATAGATATGTAGTATGTATGTTTGCGAGCCAGCCAGCAAGTTATCCCGACCGACCGCAAGACTGCTCGACCGCGTGTACTATGTGTGTAACAACGTCGCGACCGTCATTCGGTGGTCGCTCCGTTGATTCGTGTGAGCAAGCTTGCTCACATTTTGCTTCCGAGTAACTCGAGGGAACACTTGCACGGACAGCTGGATCGTGACTCGCATACGAAACGCGGGGAGTAACGATTCAAATTACCGATCCTTATTCCGAGTGTTTGCTCGTTTTTCCGTCTTCGTTCATTTTCTCTTCGCTTGGGAATGTTGCTCGTCGATGAATTCGTACTTACATATTCGAAATTTCTAAGATATGCTCTCGAGTCCCGTTTTGAAGTTCTTTCCCCTTTTCCCCAGACAAAATTCAAGATTCGCGCCTGCCCACAAGAGATTATGTAGAGGAAATCGAGACTCTTTTTGTCCTGACAACATTGGTCAGATCCCCGTTGTCGTCAGTCGAGGAGAAATTTTCCAGAAAATTCATCGTTTTAGATGGAGGCCTTGTTGTCCTTGCGGTGTATCCGCCACGACTTACTCAATATTTCGGACTTACGCTCAGAACAATTGAATAATAATTGACGCCAATGGATTCTATTTTGAAAGATCGGCGACGGCGATCTTCAAAGCCTCTCGTATCTTCTTCCCCGCGCCCTCATAAAGTGGAATCAAAGACGAGTCAATCGCTGCGGCGGAAGTAGTCCTGGTGGGCCTGGTACGCGTCCTGTCAACATAAAAAAGTGCTGAGTCTATTTATTACGATCATGTAGTGGTTCTCGCTCTCTGCGAACATGTCGCGTACATGTTCGCTCGCTGAAGGTCGCACGTTCTCTGCACGTTGTGCTTGAAGCCAAGCCAAAATTTTGAATGATCGACTGACTATTAACTAGCCTAAAACAGCAAACGAGCCAACTTCAACAAACACGCTTCATCGACCAGATCGTCTCCTCCGACGCTTCCATGAGATTCTCTGTCGACCAAAACTACAATATTTCTGATGCGGCGCCGATGTTCGAGTCCGCCGACTGTCTCGTTCTTCGAAGAGAGTGAGAGAGAACTTTGAAAGTAAACGACGCCCTTTTTAGACGGATCATGTACCGCGGACTAAAGAGGCGTCCACTGATTTATTTATGTATTCCTTGTGTTTTCTCCTAGTTTGAAATGTGCATAGTAACTGCCGCCTCGCTCCGGACCGAGTGTGTGTATGTGGACCTTGCTCCACAACTACTCGCTTGGACTACAATGCAGCACGCTTATTCAACATGTCTTTCAGTCCCTGAATGCTTGGAAGCGACGCATTCTGCAGAAAAGCGGCGAATGCGCAATCCAGACGCGTTTGAATGACTAGCGGAAAGTAAGCAGGCGTTAGGTGCATTGGAAGGTGGCTTCTGAGTGAGGGATGGATCGGGAAAGCTGTCACTCTTCATCGGCTTTCCGTTCAAGCCCGAACATCCATTATGTATGAGATGAACTCGAAAGCAAGCTGCTCCTTTGGTCCCTCGATCGCTCTCTCGGCCGGCCCGGGGATTCTCGGTCGGTCAGCAGGCGAGCGTCAACTGTGAAAGAAGCCGTGATGAACTTTTCACTAAAGTCGTTGCTTCTGCTGCCACCGTCAGCGAAGTGACTCTGTTACATAAGAAAGTTTTTTTCCTTCTGTTCCTCTGACAGTTTGAAAGCGCGAACTGCACAGAGTCATCGGTTTTTTTAGCCTACTCTCGCCGAAGTCAGACAGCAAGGGTGTGGGAACAGCCGAGAGGTGAGAACCAGAAACTTCGGTGCCCCCACGCATGTTCCCATTTACTGATACGGGGTCCGAACACCAGAGGAATCTAGTATCGAACTGCTTCCCGCGAGAAACAATCAAACAGAAAGCTGATCGGGCAACCTTCATCGAATGTCATGGATTTCAAATGCACGCGACGTTTCCAAAGTTTTCTCCTTTCGACGTCGATCTGAAACGATACTGAAACTTTGTTATATTCCTCGAATTCAGGTCTTCAACGCTGTTCTGTAATCACGACATGATTCTCGGAATGAAATCGAGGTAATTTTTCACGATACTTGATCAAGTCGCGACCAGAGGCAAGGTCATTCAATCTAGGTGTATGGGATCGAGCGGAAATCTAGCTCCGGTGTTTCATTTCCAGATAAGCGAGTCTTCGTGCATTGATCACGCTCTCAGGTTATTGGAATCGCTTTTTTTTTCGATCTGTGTTCGATGAAATCGAGTGTGTCGGACGATTGTCGTCACGATATCGCGTTCTCCTGACTGAGAATCTCCACCTAACTGCCCGTAAATAATGTAATGGGGGAGCATGATGCTCGCAAATCAACAGACTTCTACTCTCGACTGAATTCGATTCTCCGGAACCTCAGAAGGACGTTCAAATTTCGCGCTACTTCATTCCTCGTATTGAACTGAGGGTAGAAGGTTACGAAACTCGAAGAAATAAAAGACCTGTTCATCGTTGTGCATCGATTACTCCCAAAGCGCTTCCATTCAATTCCGAATTTCGAAGAGAAACAAATGTCTGCTTCTCGGAAGAGCACCGATTTCCACTCCGTTCAGCACACGATTCGTCTGGCGGCGTTTCACAAGAGGCCGAAATGGGCTCATCGCATGCCATACGATTCATGAGGAAGGGCCTCCACGCGCGCCACGCAAAAGACGATCTCATCTCGCATCCACGACGAACTCGGCGTCTGCGTGCGTTCCAGCGACGAATTCGCCGGAAAATATCAGAAATCGTGAGAAACTTTCACGAAAGTATTTTAGCGAACGCGATGCGGCCAGAGGTCTGCGATAACAAAAAACAGCATTTGACACTTCTTCCCCCTTCGATATCTCAATATAGTAAATCACTCCTTATCCTGCGCGGACCATATCTCCATACGGAAGTAGTTGCCAGCAATCAAGTCTCAAAAGTAGTTTAGTCTGCCATTCGGATTGTTCTGTAGATAGGTTTTCAGTTTTTTCTTGAATAGGTTTTCCGAGTTTATCGTTCGGATTTCAAATGGTGGGCCAGGGATGTCCAAGTTGCGGCCCTTGAAGGTTTTCGGTGTGGCCCGCACGGTCAGGTTGAGGTTCCTATGGGATGCGGCCCGCAGAGGATTTTTGAGCGACTTGATCGCAGTCTGCAACCCAGTTGAACCGCTTCGTGGACAAGTTGAAGGATTTGAGCGCGACGTTTCGATGACTTTCGAGCTCAGGAGTCGAACTTTGATTTGTTTTCAACTGACTGTGAAAAGGTACCCTCCGAATTTCAAGCGGAACTCATCAAGCTTCAATGTAACACTTCACTCAAAGAGAGATTTCTCAATAGAAGTTTGTATGGGTTTCACCAGAGGGATTTGCCAAGATCCCGTTTCCCAAATCTCTGGAAGCACGCAACAAGGAACATGGCTATATTCGGGAGTTCATATTTGTGTGAACAGCTCTTTTCATTGATGAAGCAATGTTAATCGAGTCATCGAACTCTGCTCTCCCAGAGTCAGTTGAAATCAATTCTCAGAATAACGTCAAGCCAGGCATTCAGTCCGAACTTTAGTGAGCTGGGAGATTCATCTCGCACACAGTTTCCGGCAAAGAAGTGATACGTAAATCAAACGGGCTCTGCCGATGAATCCTACATCCCGTGTCCTCCTTTCCGTCTTTCAATGAAGGCAGGAATATATCAAACAGCTCCGAGCAGCTCGGATTCCGAAACCATGCACAGAAATTCGAATCGTTTTCATGTTCTTCGAAGTGTGGTCCTCGAGAATCCGATAATTGACCGATGCGGCCGGCAGTCAAATCGAGTTGGACATCTCTGTGGAAGGCAGTTCCATGTTCTCGCAGCCTTCACACAGAATGGGTTTCTTCCAACACTGCTTCTTCTGTCCTGTATCTTGATGAGGCTTCTTGAGCTTCCTCTGCTCTGTCTAACTGAGCCCAGTGAGTTCAACTTCAAAATCTTGAGCCCTCGGCCTGTAAACTGTACGCGCATTCAGTGGAATTACGCGTTGTGAAGTACCTTTCCCGTAGCTTCACGTAGATTCTTCAGCAGAAAGGGTCTCACAAAGATCCTCCACATGTTCTGAGGTCGTAAGTCCTTTATCCAGAGTGCAGCCAAGGAATTTCGCTTTGGAAACTTTGGAGATTTTCGTGCCATCGATGGAAATGTTGATTTGACTGTGATTGATTTCCGTCGGAGAAGGTCATGCAGTAAGTCTCCAGAGCCGTCCCGTCACAGCCCGAAAGTCCGATGATGGGAATCGTCCAAGGATTCCTGAACCCGGAGTCGTAACGTGAACACTCGAGACGATCGGAAAGTGTCACTTCAAGGAGGGAAATCGACGACAGGGACGATTTCTGAGACGAGAAACCTCATTCTGAACGACATCCCGGCTCCAGGAGATTCACCTCGAGATCACGACGGACGCCGAGAGCGCTCCCCGCTGACTGCTTACGAAACAAGGTCCGGAGAATGCTGCTGAACTCACTCGGTTCGCGGGTGGGACCGAAAGCGATTTAAGAAAATGAAGAAATTTTTCTTCTTTTAAATGCTTTTGTTATGGAAGTCTCTTTTGTGGAACCCTCCTTGCCGTGGAAGCGCTAACACAGAGATTCGAGCAGAAAAGTCCGGTGCGCTGTCGGCCAACGACCTGAATTCTGAAGGTCTTATGAAAGGAAAAAAAAAGAGATTTATATTCATGGAGAGTCAGCATTTTTCATCAGCCAGGAAACTAGCTGACAAAGAGTTCGCTGAGGAGCTTTTAATGTTCCCGAGTTTTGATTAGAGCGGAGGACAAATTTGATTACACGACGCCGAACGACGTCGAGCCGCGCGCCGAACAACGAGACAGATGACTGGTATTGATGAGTTATAGAGGGAATGATGATATCCAAGCCGGATTGGGAGACGAACTCGGGGAAAATGATGTTCGCAGCGCTCCATGGAGTCCGTACCTGGATCGTCGTCGAAATCTGGATGAATGTAGACGAAGCCAGAGACGCGTGACGTGCTCTGGAAAACCATCTCAATTGAGTCGAGAGCTGGAAGCGACCGACCGACGTCGAGCTGCGCCCAATCAGAAATTCAAATATTTTTTCCATCGTTCGCTGTGAGTTATATTTCCGTCAATAGACTCGCTTTCTCTCCCTCTCTCTCTCTCGAAGGAGAGAGAAAAAAAAACTGTTCGTTTGTGCAAAGTCAGGCGGCACGGCAGCAATCCGAGACCGGGCGAGGTGGGCGAACGAACAGAGGGATACATGGGCGGGCGGCCGGTCCAACGATCCGATACAGGCCTACAAACAAGCGACGGAGCTGTATATGCAAATGGATCGGGCATGCAGTCATACATTTGAAGCGTATCCGCATCGACTCTTTCGTGTTCTATTGAAGTGACGGCGCGGCGTGGGGTTTGCGCTTGTGACATTCGCCTCTGCCGGCTCTGCTACTCACGCAGCCGCAAAAAAGTCCTCGCGCAAGCGGAGCATGCAAATCCACGTCGAGTTCCATTTTTAGAAGGAACTTGGCTTCTACCATGAGTGCAGAAACGAAGAGGGTGCTCACAGGTTGGGTGTGAGAGAGGCGGGCCGAGAAAAAACTGAGAAGAGGCCCGAGCTTCTGAGCGGAGACGACTCTGAATCCCTTCAGTCGGAAAGGGACAGCGAGGGATAGCTTCGCTGTGTTTTTAGAGCGGCATTCCACGGTAGACAAGCAATTGCGGCCGAGATAAAGTCGAGATTTTTATGGAGGTCGCCGCCACCGCAGCGCTTCCCGGCTCTGGATACTGTATTCGAGCACTGTTTCGCGTTATTGGTTCATTCAATGGCCAATTCACTTCGGAACGCGACGCTAATGCCGATCTCTGTGCTCGATCCACAGTGGATGAGGTTCAAGTTCATCCTTTTAGTAAAACAAGATTCCGAGAGTTTTGGTGCCTTTCTTAGGAATCCCGCTTATCATCCAATAGAACATCATCTGATACTTCTGGAGTATCAGGAGTTTCATGATCATCTCTTCAAGGTCCTCCTAGGTTCTTTTCGCGGCTCAAATGCGCTACCAGATTCGATTTTTGAAAACATCGCTATCCAAAACTTGACCGAGCCTCCGCAGAAGGGAGCTTTCAGGTCGCTGGTGACTGAAATCTCTCTCTCATCTTCTGATAAGTCGTGTCCGCTTCAAGATGCTCGTCATGAGATCTGTCCGATCGATGATGCGACGAAGCACAGATGCAATTTTCCGCCGTCTCTGAACGTTAGGGAACGCAACACGACCTTTCGGTTTTCTAGCCGACAACAATGGATCGTTTTCAGCTTCCACTTCCAAGAACCTCGACCCCGAATTCCCCCAAAACACGTCCCTCTGTCGCGCTATCTCAGTTTTGAACAAATTTCCGCCGTAATTTCGGATTTTTCACGAAACTTCGCTGTCGCTCCAGCTCAGCCACGATTTTGTTTATTGACAAACTGCCATTTTTGAGATTTGCTGCCCCGATTTCCAGACCTGAAGTCTTGATGCCCCGGGGCGGACCTAATAAGATCAAGTAATGTCCTCGAATGCAGCGGTTCATTCCGCTGAGTCGCTCGTGCTTCGAGTCGCAGCAATTACCGGGGATATCGAGCGTTCAGTCTACGAATTCATCAAATCGAATGAAGGATAGAAACAGTTACACTCATCCGTTAGCCCTCGTCCATGAGTGACGACTTGAGTTCCCGCTATTTCCAGATGATCGGCGTAATTATGACTTCCATCTACCAGGTTGTTTTCCTGTCTGGCAGACAGGCGGACGGACGGACGATCGGGCACGCAGGCAAGCAAGCCGCTGATCAGATTATCGGTTAGAAGTGCGCCATAAATATCAAACAATGTACTCGTGTGTTGTTCGAAGTGCAATATTGCCGCGCGCTTTTCGCTGCCTGTTCCAGATAGAAAGCAATCGTCTGGAAGAAATGGCTTCCATTGTGCGCGATGGACGTCGCTGGATTTTGGCGTTGAGCTTGTTCGTTCATGCTTGCGAAGCTTCGGAAAGTCTTCGCCGACTTCCTGAGAGAAAAACCTGTAACAACACACTGCTACAGATTTACAACGGTTTCGGGTTCCGGAACGTTTGCGCTGAGTGTTTGTTCGAGAAGCTCTGGAACAAGGGTTTACTGCTCGTACTGGATCATATGTTTCCGGAACCTCCATCCACCGAAAACTGTGGTTTCCTTTTTCGCGGGTCACGCGCCTCTTGTCATGAATGCGGCCACTGAGGAACGCAAAATCTTCCAATACCTCTGCCGACGAGATGACTTAATGGCTAATGCATATCGATTGAGGATGTATGACACACACACACACACATCGCAAATTGGGTATCGACCACAGGAGACAGTGTTCTAGCGTGTGCGGCTACAGGGAACGATGGTGGAATGCGTCAATCCACTCCGGGACGCCTACTTAGAGATGAGCCAACGGAACAAACTCGATTGTTTCAACTAATCCGTGCAAAAAAGATTCATATACTTAACCGAGAGTGACATCGATGAGTTTCATATACAGCAGGGTCGCGGTTAACGAACGATCCGCTTAACGAACACGCTCGATTCCACACCCCTGGTCCGCTCTTCGACCCGTTGATCCGGTTAACGAACTATTTGAAAAATATGATGAATGAGGAATGAATATGAATACACTCCCATTACACAGAGAATTCATGTGCACAAAAATATCTCTTCTATGGAATGCTCTCCTGATGAACTCTTCGCTGATGGGGGTCAGTGATTATACGTGTTCCGTGTCGAACGAGGTTCTTTTCCTTGGCGTCACTAACGAAAAAGTAAAGATAGAGAAAAAGTAGAGAAAGTAAAGAGCACGACAAAACTGGTTTGAGATATAAATTGAGGATCACAGTAGATCTTCTCTCGATTCAAGTTCGTATCATTAAAACTTTAACGAAGCGGAGTTAATCGTGGTTGTGGTTGACGAAAAGGTGTTTATCTTGACTGCCCGGAACGTATTCTTTTTCTCCTCATAGGAATCAATGTTGAAGCGTGTTCCGGTTAACGAACGATCCGGATAACGAACCTTCCGCCGGAACGGATTAAGTTCGTTAAGCGGGACCCTACTGTAATCGAGTCTCGTGGATTCCCTTGGAATGACTTGTTGGAAGTCCGAAAAGGTGATTCTTGCTCTGAAGTTAATGTGTTCACGGTGAGCCCAAAAGAATGAGAGAGGCACAGGTCAAGCGTAACAGTTCACTTGAATGGCGGTCGTTCATTCTATGATTGGCTCGAAAAGCCTCAGTGGTATACTGTAGAACTCAGTGGTGGGCAACTCATCAACCGAAAATCTGGTCCGCGGGGGATTCCGTGGTGAAGGCTCGGACGGTTCATGTTCGGTGCGGGCCGCAGCCAGCCCGAGGTTCCGAGGACTCAACGGAAAGGCTCTAAGGGGCCCGCGGGGATGTTAGAGCTCGGAGGACGCCGAGGAATGTCACGTCTCGGCTCTAAGAAAAACGATTCGGCGCGCGAGGTGCGTGTGGCTCGCTCTCAAAACGGAGATCTTCCCCTGCAGTAGAAGATTGATAGAATCGAGAGTGAAATCGACGGATTTGAATCAATCAACGAAGCTGATATAATCGACGTTGTACTTTATTGTTATGGTAAGTTATATCCTGTGCCGCATCATTGTCGAATCATCGAACATCAAATCGTTGCATCGCAGACGGTTCGACAAGGAGAACATGATGGAGTTCGTTGGAAAGCTTCATCGTTCACGCGGCGCTCTTAAACTAAAATAAGGGCAGTGAAGAGTGTGCCTCATTTCGAGATCGTTTCCAAGTTCCAATTAGCGGAGAAAACTGTTTCGTCATAGGCGGTCATCGTCTCTCTTTTTCTGAACTCGAAACGCCGGCGTCGTGACCCCACTCGGCCGACTGGGACGAAGGCCACGGAACACGAAAAATAGCCACTTGAAACCCGAGCTCTGCTGAAAGATAACGACCAGAGAACTTTGGGAGTACAAACACGAAATAACGGTCGGATCAGCATGAGCGAGAAACATCAACAGAAACGACCACATTCGTTTGTGAGTGGTTCGGCTCGCTCGACGCGGAACTAATCACAAACAGCCGCCGCTATCTCTTGCCCGCTTCGAGTGGAGTGGACAGAGGTTGGAAACCCGGCCTTTGATGCTGAACGTTGACGTTGTTGTCATAAGCGTCGCATGAGCAAGTTCGGTGGCCGCGTGCGTGTGTGGCTGAATGTGCGAGTAATGGCGGCGGCGGCGGCTACCGAGCACAAATGTGGTTGAATTTGCAGTCATTATGACATCCACGCTGGAAGTCACCGCATAAAAACAAGATTATTACGCATATCTTCCAAAGAACATTAGCACCCGGCTCGTCTGCCATCGTGCCTCTCGGCGGCAGTTTGCCAAGTCGGCCTTCCCGACCGATCTGCCAAACTGAGGAAATGATTGAGGAGGGGAAAAAGAGAAACGAGGCTCACGCTCACAAACAGAGTAGGTTACCAGAGGACTCGAGAGAGTGGACGGGGGGCGCAGATAGTAGAGGGTCTGATGACGGGCAGCCTCTACCGCCTGCTGCTGGAAACCTTCATAACGTGCACCGCATGTTCCCTGCGGGATACGCTTTCAATAAAAACGATTCGGGTGTCTTCATTACTATCTTCTGTTTGCCGATGTGTGAGTGTGTGCGTGTCTGCAATTAAATGCTATATGCTCTGCGGGCATCAGGTTTTTTCCAAGTCGTTTTCCCAGCTGGTCTTCTCCTCTTCGATGCCGTCGTTTCTAATCGCTCGCTCATCAGCTCTTGCCGCCTCCAGAACTCGGGTGTTTTCAGGAGAGCGGAACGACAAAGGACTCGGGAAAGCTGCGGATTTCCAGAAATCGATGAATTCTCTCCTCTAGGCCCATCCTTCCTCTGAGCCAGGATTCCGTTGAAAGAAACAACTGCAGCTGCAGATGATGATGACGACAACTACGACGAACAGGAGGAGAAGGAGGGGCTGTTGCCAGCCGGCTTGACGCTCTAATGACAGGAGGTTTTTAGAGGAGACCGACCGGAGGGATGGAGTCCCTGTTTGGCCTGGCGAGGGCGGTGCAAAAGTTTCGCCTAAATTCGCTCAATATTCCAGCGCTGTTTGTTGTCATTAGCCGCGCGACGCGGTTTTTGCCGCTTGTTTTCGTCCACCGAATTGTTGCGCTCTCGACTTGGTCGTTAGGCCCCGGATTCGTTATTCGATCGACTCTCACCTAAAAATCAATTGTTCTGACGCGTGAAAGCTGTCTCCCGGTGGGATTTGTTACGTGTCCGCTCAGGCCCCTGAGCAACAGGCGGGCTAGCGAATGTATGTACATGAATCCGGGTGAAAGACGGCACCCTGCCTCTCCTCCGTCGGTGTTTTCAATCGATTCAGCATAAAAACCGATTATTGTTTTTTTTCCGGTTCGTTATCAGCACGAAAACGAGTGGGAAAGGGTTCCCACGCATGTAACACCGTGAAATTTGGAAGAGCGATCGACCGGCTATTTTTCCGGAAAAATTCACTTTCCTCGATAATTATTCGAGGAGTTCGGGAATATCCTCCGACGGATTTCAATCTCCATTATCAGACAGGTTCGCGCGCCCAGAGCTTCCAAAAGTGATCGTAGAACTTCGAGGACGCAACAGCTCCGGTGACCATCGATCCGTTAGAAGCAGTTGAAGACGTGTGAGATATGCATGCATGCAGCGGAGTGTCGGACGTGAATTGATTCGAATTGAGGCGGCCACCTTGATAAGTCCCTTGTGAATGCGGGCAGCTGCCTACCCGCTGAATCGTAACGGAGCTGCGGGTTGCGCATTATGCAACGTTGGCGTGACGCCCTCAATTCTGAGCGGCAACGAACTTGAGTAGTTTCCCGAAATCGACGCAAAATGCTTCAGGACGAATGAGTATTCGTGAACTCCTTGGTCGTCGTTAACGAGGAAATTTCTCCTCGATCCCAGAGATGTGGCGAAGTCCGAGAAAACTTTCTCGAACACGACATTTGAAACAATTCGTTATCGGCCTGAACTGAGAGGAATCGCCGGAAGATAACCTCCGAGCTGGTGATCGAGTCCTGCGAGATCGTCGACAGGAACCATTTCCGAAGATGAAACTCGATCTAAGATAGCTCAATCTATCATTTGACTCAGAGAAATTCGCGCCCATGGCCTGTTCCCTTCCTATTTCATTCTTGTCAAAATGCTCCCAACGCAGAGGTATTTCCGATGAGTCATTTATTGGTTGATGAGACCGCCAAGTTCACTTTTCCCATTCGAAGGAATCTCGACCGCGAGCGGAAGGTTTTTGGATCGAGTTTCATTCAGCGAAGGGTTTTGATTTTTCTTATTCGGAAGCGGGATCCAATGGCTGAAGTGAGTTCACTCGTAGACTTGGTCGGCGCAGTCCTTGTCGGGAACATTTGTTTTTTCTACAGTTTTCTCTCTCTTTTCACTCAGAGCCACGGACGTATCTTGCGAAAATTTAATTTTGGCCCTCGAGGACACTTGGCTTGGATAGAAACGGAAATGAAGTAGCCCGTAGAGTTCTTATGGAACGAGAATTTAATATAGTTCTGAGACTGTACAATCTCAATGGAGAAAAATGTGATGTGAGAGCGCATCGGAGACAACTGAAACACGAAGATTCCGAATCCAATCGCTGAATTCGCTCCTTTTGCGTCGGGGTCTCCGAGTACGTGATCAAAAAGTAGGTAAGCGCAGAACAACTCTGGAATTGAGCTATAACTACGTGCACGCATCACGCTTGGATTCGCGAGCCCGGGTTTGCATCTCCTGGCCTGTGGTTCACACGAGATTACAGAAGAGTGGTTAGAAGGAGTGTTATCACAGAACAGAGCGGGAGCGTGGACGCTAGTTGCAATGATTAGGAGATTAAATCTGCATTGGAATCATTTTTCACGTAAATTGATTCGTACCCAACGATATCATCAACCTAATTGCACAACAGACGCCTCGTCAGCAGCAGCAGCCACCTTATTATCATCGCAACGTTACCTTGCCAGATGGACCCATAACCGCCCCTACTTTCCACGAGAACAAACTTCCAGCAGTTTTCTCCTGCTGATCATGAGAGCGCGGGGACCTGGCTCCGAGCCGGTGCACGCTGCGCTCAATATACATACATAAACGTGCAAGTGAGACACACCACGAAACCTCTGACTGATTATTTATCGTTCGCCTGTTCGTGATCAATCTTCGAAATGTTGCGCAAAATTTTCAGAAGGGCAACGTCTTCTTCCGATTGAAAAATAATTATTGGTCGCTGGTCTGCGAGATGGAACGGTCATTCCACGTGTGTTTGACAGCAGACCAGCGGCGCGGCGAGGGTCGGTCAAGTTGACCAGCGCTCCAAATTAACGATCTCATAACTCTCATGTCAATGTTCCGGGAATCTGGAGCGCCAGACTTGAGCCGCCACAGAAGCGAGGACCGTATAAGTAAGCATTTTATGACAGCGGAAAAGAAACAGGTTTTGTTCTTGCTCCTCGCCCGTTGCGGGCCGCTTTTGTGCTTCTTGAATTGTTCTTAATTACAGGGGAATCCATCAACGCGAGGTTAGTGAACCGAGGCGAGGGTAGCCTGGTCGGCATTTTCGCCGTTGATGAAGTTAGCTTGGTGATCTTTTGAATATTACAGTGCGGTCTGCGGCGGCCTCGCTCGTGACAAACAATCCGGTGCTCACTGGTTTGGAACGCATCCAAAAGGGAAAGTCGAGGACGATTTCGAATTTAAGCTCGAACGACGTTGCCCGCAGGAACGAGAGGAGCACACACGCGACGCAAGCGAACCGAATGCGTCAAAAAGGACTTACAGCCCACGAATTCAACGGTTGGGGAAACGAGAGCTCAAGGAACTTTGGGAGCGGACAGACTGGGTTACAGTCTTTATTCGGTCTCCGCCATGTGGACTTTCGCTATTCAGCGACCGTGGTTCAAACCCATGACTCTGTCCGAGTCTGGCCAAGAAACTCCAGGTTGAGGTTGGTCACCTCCCTTGCCAGGATCGGTCGACGTGTCGCATTCGCTCGCCAAAGGTTCTAGGATTTCAAATTCGTCCACAAAGCTTGCGGCTCAAGTTCCTAGAGGGTGAATATTGTTCGATCGATTAGAAACTCCGATTCCATCCATTGACTTTCATTGATCGCAAACGGACTGCGAACTCATTTGCGGAGCAGAAATGTCTTCAAGTCTCCCGATCCTTACCCGGAGCTTCGTCCTGCGAGTCAACACAACCAATTCAGGAGGATTCGATTTATATGCTTGTTCGTTTAATTAGCGGTTCCATGGAGAATGTCGTCCTCTGAATCAGGAAAGTTGACAGAACAGAACAGAGATTCTGGAGCAACGTTCATATACTTGAGAAGACTTGTCCAGAAGGTCCTTGGGTCGTCCAATCCAGCTTCCTTCGAGAACAGCAACGAAATCGACAGTGGTTTCGAGAGCTTTTGAGAAGTCCTCGGCATTCTCGACGGAACATTCCTCGAAGGCATTCGATGAGTCACTCGAAGCTCTTCAAAGAGACATGAGCAATGATACTTCCGCGATGGAACGATTGAATACAAAATATCGGTGCACTCCGAACTGAGTTCGGATACAAAGTATCAATGTCGGGACTTCCTAAGCCACCTCGAATGAATAAGTAACCTGCTTTGAATCGCTGACGACAGTCTGTCCCGACCTGAGTTTCACTAAAAAGCTAGCGCGTGATCTTCACCCTGAATCAATCTTCCGGCAAGAAGCGTCATTTTTGCTGAGCCAGTGCACGAATACAGATGAAGAACTGTACCGAAGATTAATGGTTCCCGCTCATCATGAGCAAAGGAACAATCGCCCACGGAGTAGGTACACGAGGTTGTATCACGAGTTTTCCGAGATTCCAACGAGTCGACGGGAGATACTCGGAGTCGATTGAGTCTCTCGATAATCTTCGATTCACTGTCAACGTTCCTTCAATTTCCTCAGTCCGACAATCCTGAAACAAACGGAAGAACAGTTTCGATCTAAACCAAACATCGGACTTGCTGAATATCGAAAATGTTGTCGTTCGATTGAAACCCAGCTTGTAGTGAGTATTGACCGGCCAACAAATCCATCAGGGCGTTGCCGGTGTCTGGCTGAATCAATTTGACAGTTCATTTTATAGGTGGCCGTCTATCACGCGGAGACGTAAGAACGTCGTCAAAGCGTTTACTCTCAATGAAGTGGATGGACCGCCGGGAAAAACGAAGAGTTGTGCCGTGATTTGGGTGATGAGCCCTCCGTTTAGGTGTAATGGCCTTCTTCACACAGATTGCTGACGACCGATTGCAGCGAAGGACTGCGCTCGCCAGGCCTTCCGTTCAGCTCACAATGACAATCGGACAGACACAGCGTTCCGATGAGAACCCCATCGTCGTACGACTGAACTCGACGCCAACCGCAATCCCCACCTCATACCGCGAACGACTTTCTTTCATCTGTGACTGACTGACCTACTTACGTCGTCACAGAACTCGGGGTCGCAACCGCGATTTGAAAACCGGGAATTTCCCTGGAAAAGTTCCGATTCCCGGGAATCCCACGAAATCCCGGATTTCTCGGCCTGTGTTCCCTGGGGATCCCGTTTTTGAGTGATGATACCCACAAGCGTAGCCTTGAGTTTGGTTTCCGTAGAAAGGAAATCCGAATTCGAAGAGCCAAAAATGGAGCATTGATCACAACTCGCAGCACGATCACTCGAGACGCTGTGGAGGCAGCGCACGATATTCAGTAAAACAAATCGTTGATTTTCAGACTCTTGAACAGAGGTACCATTCAATCCGTCAGATAACGATATTTCAAATACATCTTCTCCGGAACCTTCCCTGACTTTCCCGTCTTCCCGGTGCCTTTCCCGATGTCTTTCCCGCCCTTCCCGGAGCCTTTCCCGCCCTTCCCGGAGCCTTTCCCGTCTTCCCGGTGCCTTTCCCGATGTCTTTTCCGGCGTTCCCGGAGCCTTTCCCGCCCTTCCCGGAGCTTTTCCCGCCTTTCCCGGAGCCTTTCCCGTCTTCCCGGTGCCTTTCCCGCCCTTCCCCGGGGGCTTTCCCGTCTTTCCCGGAGGCTTTCCCGTCTTTCCCGGAGCCTTCCCCGTCTTCCTGGTGCCTTTCCCGGATTTCCCGGAGCCTTTGCCGGTGCCTTCCCGCATTTTCGAGGATCCCGGTTTTTCCCGGGAAATCCTGAGAATTTCCCGGGAACAGTAGAAAATCCCGGGAAGCGAAATTCCCGGAAATTCACGTCCCCTACACAGGACCTGAGTGTCGCCCGACTGCCTCAAAACTCGTTGAACCAGAGAGCGACTATTCGTGGTGGTCGCTATCTACGGAAAATTGAGGGAACTGTTCTTCCACATTCACGACCACATGGAACAGCTGTTGATTCCGTTGAAATTCGAGGAGAGCTCTGCGATTGACGCAGTTGACGATTCGACATTCATGGCTGGAGACAAATGTCGAAGCAGGGAAACCACTCATCAGAGCTGGTGGACTCTTGTTCTAGGTTTGTTTGTTTTTGTTTTCGGAGAAAGGCTCAGAAGGAATCCTTGCAAGCTAGCAGCGAAGACTTTCCTTTCGGATCACTTTTCCTTTTGTTTCTCGTTGAGAGTAAAGTTTCGTACGGCTTCCGAACTCGTGGTAAAACTAGATGAAGGCCCCGAACAGATCCATCTGAACTATCTTGAACCGCTGGAGCAGTTTCGAAATCCAAAAATGTATTCCGGGCGCGAACTAGATGACATCCAGGGTACGAATTGGTAGTCTTATTCTCTTTCAGGTGTATCCGTGTGTAAATCCGTCCGCGGAATTTTCCCCGATCTTGATGCCCAGTGTTATCCTTAGCGAGGGATTTCGTTGTTACGAGCTCGGTGTCGCTTTCACACCAGTACACTCATCGCGCCGGTTTACGATCCGAGTGAGGTCTCACACATTGGAGATGATATGATTATTACTGATAACACAACTTGTTTCCGAAAGGGCCAAGAAGGCAATGTATGAGACAGACTGACTGACTGACCGACCGACTGAGCCCCGCAGTGTTGGGTCGGTGGTGCTTTTTCTTCCGCTCACGTCCTCTGTCTTCTGCAAGTGTCTTGACAGCTGCCAACAGGAACACGTTTCTCGGCAACATACGCTCTATCTATTATATACAAACAAACAAATAGGAGAGGGAACTTCCCCTTTTGGCGACTACACCATGACGATCATAGCCACGGGCCACTGCCCCCAGCTTGCGAGCTAATGTTAGCTGGCTCATGTTGTTTCAGCGAGCTTACACGTGCGCGCATGCAGGTCATCATTCCATCATCGAGACACCGCTGAACTAGAAGCTTCGTTCCGTACACTCCGCTCCCGCTTGCATGTCCGCACGGACAAAACTATCTACATTCTTAGTTCAAGAAACATCGAGCCCGAGATCATCCGACTGAAATCCAACCTCTCAAACATCAACTCGGGATGAACTTCGATATCAATATACTTCGAAAATCTATAACTTGTAATCTTGTAGACTCTAGAGCAATCCACTTCCCGAACTTGGTCCTCGCGTCGAGAAACAATCTCCGAACATAGAAGTACTTCCTAAACAACAAAAACAGCCTCTAAGAGGCGGATAATTCTGTTTTTGTTTTTAGAATTTCCTCTCAAATCTTTAAACCGTCGATCTCGGGACTCGAATGGTGTGGTTCCCTTCGATGCGGTTTCAATGATTCAATTCAATTCGATATGTCTTCATTGAAAGAGGGGGGACGACCTTTCAGAAGCTTCCAGGATGGAAAATAGGCATCAAAACTTGGATATGAACTTATTTGCGACGTGGGGTTCAAGCCTGTCCTGTAACCCTATATGAAGACGGAACGTCGAAGTTTATCACAACGAGCGCCGATCGTTACAGCGACATTCGAGTCGATTGCACAAACGCTATGTTTAGCCTCTCATGGTCTCAGCCCTGTCCTGCTATTAAGTTCGACGACGTGAACCGTGAAGCGAACTTTTCACCGACATCAAGCCTCTAAGATCTCGTGGCTAACCTTTACAGAGAAAAGGTGGATGTTTTCGCAAAGAATTGCTCGTGTTGCACCATGCCGCGGAAAAGAAACGTTCAAGGCTCTCGATGTTTACGGGAAGCACATTCGGTGCGCAAACTGCCCCTCACCCTGAGAAACTCGAGTTTGGAGAGCTTCATTGTTCTGTTTCTGCCATTACGTTTGCGTCTCATGACAAGTATTCGTAGAGCTAGACTGAATTACGGTCGATGAAGTCCGAGCCTTGACTAATAGGCGGGCAAGGTGTTCAATATTCATGATTCATGACCGACTGGCGGGCGTTCGTGGCTGCACATTCGCCGGAAATGCGCGGCATCCGTCGGAGAAACGAAGAGATTTCCTTTTTTCCAGATTTTTGTTTTGAATTAGCGAGGTCGATTGTATTTTCATGATTATCATTAACTTCTCGACGGATCCAAAGAAACAGAAAACGTTTGTAGCTCCACTCCATCAATGGACCAGCAATACTGTGATTTAATCAAGAAGAATGTTCCTGAACTTCTTGAGGTTCCCCGAGACAAGCCACAAGGTTGTCAACGTTCGGTTTAGCGCCGCTTTCATTGTTGTCTTCGCCGGAGGCAGCGGCGCTCTTTTCAAATTTAATGAACCCGATTTTGGAGCACTAAAGTTTCCGACGTTGTTACCTGCGGCTGCAGCTGCTGCTGAAAGTTATGCACTGCCAAGACGACGCGGCCGTTGTTGATAATAGCGAAAGCAAGAGAAACCTTCGTCCCCAAAGTTTTTCTGGGCCGATTAATCTTTACTCGTCGCGAAGGCAATCTGAAGATCGAGCTTTGCTTTGAAAATCGCGAGGAGCCAATCGAACGAGGAACGAAATCCACGGAAAATATGACATGTATTTCTCTTCCCGTGGAGATTGTGAGCATTTTCCAACAATCCTGCTCCCGGACGAGGCGTTCACAACAAGAGTACGATTAGGACTGGCAGTGAGGATACGACAAGTAGTCCTAGAGGTGCTGGTAGACAGCGTCGCTGTGACTCCCGAGAGAATAAACGTTTCCACGGACAGATGTTTGACTTCTGTTCGCACTGGTGCACACAACTCGTTCCGCTGTCACCTACTGATGGATCTGCCGATGGATCAATAGACACCGAAACGGCAAACAGAGTATTCCGAGGTATCGACAAAACAATTCGTCGTCAGCCGTTGTCGCTGTTCCGACAAACAATCTCCGCGTCTACGAAATTTCTCGACGGATTCCAAACTCTCGAAGAGAGAGCATCGCCCCGCAACTGCACCTGACTGTGACAGGAAGGCAGTAAGCAAACGATTGTGAGGAATAAAAACTGCACCCAAGCAGCCGAACGGAAATAGGGGCGTGTTTGCCCTCCAACAATCTTTTGCGTTTCGTTGTTAAGAGTTTTTACCATGAGACAGGAATGAAAGGAGGAAGGAAATCGGCAGCCATCGCTGAAATTGAATTGGATTCTTCCAGATCTGAGACAGTGAGCGGTAAACTAGGATCTCTCTACGAAGGTTTCTCCCGATATTATTTGGCCGAAGAATATCGTCTGCGATGAGACCGATTGAGACCGAGATTTGTATGTATATCAGTCATTAATACAGATAAACGCGCAAACAGAATCTGATTTTTTTGAGTATTGATTTGGTATAACAGTATAATTTCCTTTTATATATGTGCCCTAAAGTTCCGCGTGTAAGGAACCAACGTGACCTGAGTATGAGGGACCTCCCGTAAAAGGAACCTTGTCGTATCTATAGTAGGCGTCTTACCAGGGTCTTCAAGGTTGTGAATTTTTCGAGAACCACGCTTAGAGGAACACTGAACCGACGGAAATATTTCAAAAGATCAATCTGGAAGATTGTCGGCCGGAACGGCTCGATAAATCTGTGGAGACGCGGTTCTCCATCGTTCTCATATTGGAGGGCAATGGCACTTTCAGGTTCTCCTGATCTACGATGCAAACCACCGGCTGGACATCCGTTCGAAGAGTTGGGCAGGCATACATGCATGATGGGAGTTCCCAGAGATGGTCGTTCAATTATTTATAAAGACTCATAGCGAGGCTTGTTAGCGAATCCTGCCGCAGTCTATATTCATTCGAGCTTCGATCAGCGCGGTCCATCATACGCCTCCGTATCGGTGGCACTGAGTCTGAGTGAGAGTTATACGAAGCGCCAAATACGGAAAGCGCTAATGAATCCAGCAGCACCGCGAATGACCGCAAGGACGGGCTCTTCGATTGGGCTTAGAATCACGCCGAGGTCCGCGTGATAAAGAGGCGTGGAGGAGTGAAAGGATGGAAAAGCAGCGAGTGGTGCGATACGGTATCGAGGAGGAGAACGGAGCAGAGAGAGAGTTTCTCTGAACTAGCGGTTCTCGATCCCTGTCCCCACGTCCCCAGACACCGTGGACCTGTCGACCTGGTGAACTCATTCCGCTTTGTTTCCGAGGGTTGATTCTCGTCAGACATTGATCCAAATAGGTGTCCATCCTCCCGAATCTGGTTGTATCTATTAAGTTAATAATAGGATTTTCATCATCGGTATCTATAATGACTCATATCAGTTTAGAAAATGCACCGATCATATGAGAAATTCGTGAACCCGGTTCACAGCTGTCTCTGAAAACTTCGCTTCTTAGAAACTTGACTTCTTCTTACTCATAATAGGGAAGGAAAGAATCGGAAGCCGAGGAATCGGGACGGGAATTGTTAATCCATCCATCCATTCATGACGAACGATGGCGGGTGATGCCTGCATTCCGAAGCTTCATTCATCACGCTTCATCGATGGAATCAATCGGAATCCGTGGATTTCTATTACAAGTTCCCAGATTGCTATCGGTTTGATTAAGAGCTCCGATTCCGTGAAACAATATCTTCCCACCGATATCGAATTCACAATCCGAACCGGTTGTTGGAGATCAGATTCATCGAGCTCTCTCTCCTCCCGCATTCGACAGCTTCAGCAGTTTCTCACGTCGACGACGATCCGCAATATTGCGAAAGATACTCATGATGAAGCGAACTGATTCCTGAGTTGAGAAAAATGTGGCAATGGCTCATCCTTGAAAAGGCTTCCGCTGCACATCAGCATACTTGAGTTCCAAGATCTCAGAAGCTGCCAAAGTTTCGCAATTTGGATGACGGAAGTCGTTGGGGAGGGGGGGGGGGTAGGCGGGGTAGGCAGTGCATTTCTGAGGACGTTATCCTCATGAAAAATATAAATCAGAAATGTCTCGTGCGAATAGAATCTCGATGCAGCGATACTGGCTTCATCGAGCGTTACTGTCGGGCCGAGAGCCTTGACAGCCGATGCGAGCGTCGCAGAACGCAATCAATTCTAGATTTCAATCAAAATGTGGTTTCAAACATTCGAAGGCTATTCGATTCGCCTTGCAGTTGGCACCTCCGATAGCCTTCCGCGTGATTTCGTCACTCAACGAATGGAAACGCGCGTGTTGCTTCAAAACCCTTCGATTGGTTGCCTCCACCTCATTCTTCATGTACGATCGGTTCTCGCTTTCCGCTCGATTTTTCTTCAAACCTCTCAGCTGGAGCGTGTCACGGTGTTTGTCTCCATGAAGTCGTTTCTCCGAATCGGTATAGCGATCGAAACATGAAAATGTTTCCTCCAGATTGATTCAGAACATATTTCCCCGCTTCCGATTCGCGCCGTTCACTAGAGTGTTTTGCGAGGGTTCAGTGTCGTGAGTGCGCGAATAAACTCGAGATCTGCAGAGGTGATTCAGTGCACTTCAACCTCATTTGCACCCCATCCGAATGAATCGTACGCGAAACATTCGAGAAATTCAATTCATTCCGCAGTTTGCTCCCGCAACTGGGTGGGTTCGGTGGCGAAAAACGCCACGGTGGAAGCGATCGGGAATCCTCGACGCTCTCCGAAAGCTACTTCAACGTCTCTCGGCAGCGAATTTGGTAGATGGCGCCGAAACCTTCCCGAAAATGCAAAGAGATGACCGGTGGACCCCGTTTCACCTCCGGGAGGTCCAGGCATTATGAAGCCTTTCCATAACAACTTCAGTGGGGCTGCTGAAGTGGGTCCGATTCACGGGGTTAATGAGGTCGCACCCCGTTATAACTAGAGCCCGGAAGTTCAGGCATTATTCATTAATCATTCCCCATCAATTCATCGAATAGTTGATCGGAGTTTGTCCCGCCCAATCACGGCCTGGACTGGAACAATCGAGCATCAGATACTCATGTATCCATCAATTCATATGGATAGATGGAGTGTCAAAAATGATTAATGCCTAAACTTCCAGGCTCTAATTATAGCAGACTGACTTCTTGGTGACATTCGAGGCTGAAACCTCGTGCCCCTTGGGGATGGGTTGAGAGGAAGACCTCTGATCAGACTTAAAGAGTTAATATTAATCATTTATAAGTGATTCGATCAATGATAAGTTATACGGACAAACTTGCAATCCACACGTCGTTAGATCGAGGATCTTTTTTTAGGGTGTACGCGATCATGCTATAGATCCGAAGTCGTCTTCGAGCCGCTGTAGGGACAACGGCGAGATCGAGGACAATATCATTTTCAGAAATATAGAGATAGAAATGGATCTGTCACAACTAGATCTACCCTTGTGGATAGGGAGATATATCGAAAAACGATTGCCGAATTGTGTCTTTATGAGTCATAGATCAATCGATCCTGATGATATGACATGAATACATATTCCCAACCAATATGCCATTGATAATTATCAGTAGAGCCTGGAAGTTTAGGCAGTAATCATTTTTGAACCTCCATCTATCCATATGAATTGATGGATATGAGAGTATTTGGCGCTTGATCGTTCCAGCCCACTCCGGGTTTGGGCGGAAATCATCGATGTGGTCGACCTGCGATCAACTATTCAATGAATTGATGGAGAGTGATTAATGAATAATGTCTAAATTTCCAGGCTCTAATTATGAGTATACAAAGAAAGATCGATTGATGAATAACGCTCTTTGTCAGATATAGCGGTCGTCGGACATTATGAATCAATCTATTAAGGTGTTCATGCATCAATGCTGCTGCTTTAGTTTCAATGCAGATGAAAACGGATTCGCCTCCAGAACGGTGTGAACTGCATGTTGTACGTTGGAATGCTTTAAGGACGGGACCGGGTCCAGGTGCTCGTGTCATTTGGGACCCGGAGTCCGTCTCATCTGATTCTGTTGAAACGAGATTTCGCTATATGAACATGTGTATCCATAAATGGAACCGATACATTGCTGATTTCGACTCTATTCGAGAATGTAAGAAGAGAGTTCGAGGATATGGACAATATGCTGTCTGAAATGGGTCGCTTCGAATTCGAAAGGAACTTTTCACCCAAAAATAAATCGAGTTTTTGCAGTGAAGTACTTAAATTCTTACGATTTGACATCACTCTTTTGGACATCGATCGAGGACGCTCACGAGGCAACAGAAATTCGTATTTCTGGTCGCGAAATCGTGTCAGTGAGCGAGTAGCTTCGCTGCGAGTCCCAGAACTCTTTGAATCGTGGAACTTCCTTCATTAGCGAAAGGATTCACTGAGGAACGTTCTCGTAGTTTCCGAGAGTTTTCCTTCCCAAATGCTTTGTTGATACCAGAGACCCCGTCTCAAAACTTCCATCTCTATCTCTCTCTCTCACTAATTTATCAAACTCCAGAAAGTTCGAGGCCCTTCTAGTTTTCCTCAATGGATGTTTTCCAATCAACTCCATCCTCAACTCGCTCAGTCTCATCCGCTTTCTAGCGGCTCCGTCTTCTTCCCCTACTCTGCCGTGTTCTCTGTTTTTCAGAGTCTTCCTATTGGTTCGCTGACAGGAGTTTTCTTAAGAACATGAGATTCGCGGCAAAAAATCATTGCTTCAACTAACTAAGATTAAATCGCTCGTTAAGCACGACAGCGACGAGACGATGCGCTCCCTTGAGACCGTCCGGGAGTCAATGTTTTTAGACACAACCTCATCCTGGTCTTTTGCGCACGTACGTTTTTCCTGTGACCGCTTCCTGGTGCGGACCCGTATATTATAACAACGAGGTGTCTCACCTTTTTCAGGATATCGGCATGTTTTATTCCTCGACATCGATTCGAATCTTTCCCATTCTGATCCAACTCGTACCAGCAGTTTAGCTTTTGAATTGAATTGAATTGAAAAGTGGTCTAGTTACGGTTCCGCGTACAGTGTAAGTAGCTCAGGTCCTCGTTTATGAAATATTTACAAAGATCATTATTGTATTATTAGCTGAAACAATGAGTTCATGAACGACTATATGTACCTCTAGGAGAGATTCCTGTATCGTTTGAAATTTCCTATCGTCGCGGCGTTCCATCTTGACCTCGGAGAAAGATCCCGACGGGTCCCGTTTGGACTTTTGACCGAGAGGTTGAGAAGCATAAATGATTCGTTCAATGACTTCCTTGTCGCTTTGGCTGCCTCTTCCCTCAAGGGAGTCGTGACTCATGGCAGCACCGCGGGTGGGTAATACGCCCACCGAGCATATCCGACTCCTTTGATGCCATTACCATCAACTCGGTTGACATTGATAGAGAAAAAGGCAGCTGGAGACGTTGGTGAGACGCGGAGCGGTTGGGAATCGGGAGGTCTGGTTACGGAACTCACCGAATGGCATGGATGTGTTTCACAGGGAGAAGTGTCAGTCAACATATTATGTCGTTGTTGGTGAGACCTGGTCGTTTCCTCTGACGATTAGGGAGGTGTTGCTGGAATGCTTTGTTGCGGTCGCTGGTCAGCCGCCATTGTGTTCGTCGTCTCTCTTCGTTTCGCAACAACTTCTGCAATGGATGCCGTGGCGACGGAGTTCTGCATCAACTTCTGCAGAAGCCGTGCCGCCGTAACGCATGGAGTCGTACCCGGATGGACGTGCGCACTCATTCACGCAGGCACCGTCTGCGCGATAATCAGGAGAAAAATGTCCCGCTGGGGATGTCCTGTTTGTCTCTTGCTGCTTTCAATGCTGTCGGCGCGGTGTCGTCTCGTGAAACTTATGTTGCTGTCGCGGACGGCGCGCTAACCGAGTGAAAAAAGGCCGAAACGAGTGAAACTGATAACGGACGGGCTCGAGAACACTCAACTGCCTCATTGTCAGTCGACTTTTGCAGCATTCGAACTCACAATCACCTAACTCGGAGAGTTGCCGTGGGAAGAAATTGCACGGAAGTTTTCCGGCGGGGGATTAGGGAGCAGGAGACCACGTTTTCGGCAAGGGACGTAAAGAACGCGATGCTCGATGTAGCGCTTGGGAAACGCAAAAAATAAGAGAGGACGCAGGAGCTTTCCTTCGCTTGGTTATTGAGAAATCCAACTCAACAATTTCGAAACATCGCCGTGCAGCCTCTCTTCGAGCCTTGGTGAGCGCAGCGTGTGTTGCTGCCTGTGCTGTCGGAGTAACCGGTGGGTTCAGCTGTTAGCTGAGATTTCTTTCAGTTTCGGAGCAGGAGTCAGGCTATCTCTCTTCTTGAACCCAGTGGCTCATTTCAAGCATGAATTCCTCGGGTCGAAACGGTTCCCTCCACTAACGGCCTGGAACATCGATGAAGGAGGGAACAGGTGACGACAGCCGACGGGAGGATCTGAGAGATTCTCAACCGTAGTGAAAAAGTGGCTCAGAAGTGAAAATCTTCTCCCGAATGCCCAAAACTGAATACGAGAACTCGTCTGCTCCCAAACCTCGTGAGGTGATTCTATCTTCTATTATAGAAAACTCTTGTCTTGTTGACGTCCTCAGTCCTTGTTTCGTTGTCCCATTGGAGAAGATTCAGCCATGTCACGCAAGCAGCATGGATATGGAAAAGAAAAGAAGTATCACTTTGAGAAAGCTTCTTGCATGCCCCTCTTCCCGTCCCCAAAGCCATAAAAGTCACCGAGTCCAAGTGGCTGTACTGCTGGGCAGCTGTTAAACTCTTTCAGATCATCGTTCCTCTGGGAGGCTGGTTATTGAACTAGCATGCCCCAAACAGGCTCCTGGCTCGCCAGATTACCCGTCGGAACCAAATGCAACTCGCTGTTGTGCGACCAACACCGACGCCATATTGATTCGGCCATCGTGGGCCAGGGCCACCGAGCACGACGAGAACTCACACCTACTTTTATAAGCCTCCCGTGGCCAGCAGTCCCGAATGCAAAGCTCTCCCACTTCCTATCTCTCTCTCTGACGCGGGCATGGCTCGACCACTTACTATTTCTCTCCGAGGCAACCAGCTGCATGCCCTGCTGGCCATTAATCTCGACTGCAGTGAGGAGGCGAGCGGCCACGTTGAAACGAGGTTTTCGGAAAGTGGTTCGAGTCGTTTTCTTTTTGACAACGGAACAAGCGCAGCGAGAATTTCAATGAGTTCACTTCTCCGCCCTTCGCTCACTCGCTAAATCTGATCTCGGTTTGCGTTTCCTCAAACCTCCCATGGCTGAAGTTTTGAACTCCAACTTTGGTGTTCGTGCTGAAACAACGGCGGTGGTCGAAAGTTACATCTAAATCTGAGGAGACAGACCCCCTTGATGCGATTGCTGTCGCTCACCCGTTTGCCTTAGTGGACTCACGTCTATGGCGAGCGGACGTCTAGGGTTCGGGTCTCGGACTTCGTCTCAAACCCCGTCGAACGTTGTTTAGTGCCATTTTGATGTTGGTAACTATTGCAGTAATCTACAGGTGATCACGGCCGACGTGGATCAATACTCTCTGATGATGATCGAGGAAGGCTGACAGCGGTTGATGGTAATTGGCGACGCTTCCGGGTGATCAGTGATGATAAATGAGGGTCATTGAAGGTTCTCGAGAACGCATCAGTTCGGAGACGAACGGCCTTCTCTTCCATCGGTTCCGTTCGGTGGGCGATTTCCTCTCGGAAATGATCCTTCTGCCGGACGAGAATCCGCCGGCCGGCGTCTCGTCGTCATCGAATTGTCCGCGTCTGTCCTTTCGCAAAGAGAGAACTCTACAGAGAAGGCAGAGCGACAATATCGCTCAAGGTTTCCCAGACAATTCTCTCTAACAATAAGTAACCATTCCCTCCCATTATTCGACTGGAGTCGATCGCGTTTCCTTCTAAGGGTTTCGAACTCATTTTCGAATTCATTTTCGCGGGGAAACGCATTCCCTTGGACCACGGATACAGAGTGGCCGTACTTCGTCATCCAGATAAGATTTCATCAGTTAGTAGTGAACCGATCGTGTTCCGGCCAGGTTTGAAGTCTCGGGGAAATCTCAGTATAGATCAATATGCAAACGTGCGATATCTCTGGACGATGATCGGGCACTTTATATCAACTTCGAGAAGGAAATCATTCGAGAATCTTCCTATATACATATCTGTAGAACGGACGGAGCCCCACAATCTCGCTGGTACTACCTCGTCCGAGATTTTCTTCTCATTTCTCATCTCCACAAGGAGCAAGAACAATATCTCCCAGTCCTGATCAGTAGAAGCGATGGAAACTAACGCGAAGTGATTCATCCAGACCGGCAATCAAAATTTGCTTCTGTGTCAAATGGATTGTACTGCGCTGATTAGTGGCCAACAAGCGACCGCGACTCGTGTCGAGTTATCGATCTATGTATCCACACTCGTCGGACGAGCTCTCGACGAACACGCGTTGTCACGTCTTCAACCCGTTGGTCATCCCGAGTTCGATTGGAGCAAATTTGTCTGCGCTCGACAAGCCACAGAATTTTGAATCAGAACTTGTCCGAAAGCGCACGAATGATCGAAGCGTGACGACCTGCCCGGATTCGGCGCTTGGAGTGAGACAGGAGTCCTCGGAAGGAGTGTCGAAGCGACTTTTTCGATTCGATTGCGGCAAATTCTAGCTGTTTGAGAACAACTCCACCAAGTGCGTCCAAGTGGAAAATTTCATTTCTCATGAGTTTCTGTCCTTGGAACAAGCTCTCGAAATGTTTGCGGCTGAGAACCCTCGAGGTAAGTCTCAGGATAATGAATGACATGAAAATTTTCCGAAGAAATCGAACCTCTTCGATGGTTTTCCAAGGTTTTCTTCCTGAAGACTTTTGATGTACAAACAAAAAATGTGCACGTTCCGAATTTAGCCCTCGCTAACCATCAGCTGAGAAGACGAATGACGATGGAAAAGTTTCTCTATTCGAGGAGCAATCATGACGCTTGATTGATCCCGTTTTCGACTTTGTTGGAGAGAATTCTCGTTTTTTGCGATGAATTTTAGATTTTTCCCAATCTTTCCCATCGCGAATCGCCGAAAGGGAGTCTTTGGCGATGAACTTGGAACCCGATTTACTCGCGACATCCTTCACGACTGCGAAGAAGACCATTGGAAAGAGGAGAATCAAGCTCGCTTCTCGTATGCCAAGGGAAAAAATCCGTCGTCAATTCGTGCCATATACAAAGTAATGGCCCCATCGTCGTCGGGTCGTCGTTGTCGACGTCCTCATCGTGGCGGACCGTCGTCGGTCGTAGCGGACGACCGACAGCGACACGGGAGCTTCGGAAAGGACAGCTAAGGCACTGCTGGCGAGTTGCAGGAGATCCGCAGGAAACTCGAGGGGAGAGTTGAAGGCGTTTTCGAGGATCGAGAGGAGTGGAGTGCTGAACGGAAACTGCCGTAGCGGTTCTCTGAACTCTTCCGATTGCTCGATGTAATGGTCTGGATTTAAGGTTCGTTCTCGGAACGGGGGAGGTGACATCCCGACGGCCGAGGTTTCGGGGATTTTGTTTGGCACTGAGGTGGATTCGAGTTTACGCCGATCCAGATCGAGATTGAGAGTTAGGACACTGACGGCATCTCCGATCCTTCGCGTTCTTTTCGAGTTGTCTGCAACACCCAAAGTGTTGCTTTTGGATTCCGGAGTGACGTAAAGGTGACAGCTGTTACGCAATGAGTTTAGAAAACGACAAACAGCGTCAGAGGTTGCGTAGTTCGCGTCGGCAAGGAAGCATCTTCACACACGCGATCGAATAAGCGAATTCAGTGAGATTATGTTCCGACAGTTGAGAAGAAAGTGCAAAATGTAGGAATGGGGAACTCGAGAGCTTGCTTTTAGGAGGCGAAATTCCCATGCACAGCGCAAGAATCTCATCTCTATCAAACGGAGCCTGAGTCCCGCGTTTCTTGCGGAATCGGGAAAAGCGATTTCAGGAGAAGCTTCCAGGGTGACCAAACATCGAAAAAGCAAATAGACTCCTCGCGTAGAAGTTCGAGATCAGTTGTCTATATTTTCAGGCAATCCTGGATGGACCCAGATCCCCCAAGTCCAGTCTTCACTTTACAACAATCTTGGGCCTTTTCATAACGGAGTGAAGGTCCCCAAGTACCGAAAACTGGATGCAATTCAAGGGTCTCCTGAATATCTATTGCGCCACAGCACTAGAAACCTTGCTTCGAGCTGATCGGTCGGACTCGATCCTTCTGGTTTCTTCTTGGTTCTGACTCTGAGTCCGGTCAGAGATGAAACACGCGAGAAATTCCGAAAGCCACTGCAAATCGAAAGCTCGACAACGCTTACGCTGGCGCATCAAATAACTATTCCAACAAAATACGACAAAGGAGCGCCTTCGATTCCTGACCTTGGTGTTTATGCATAATATTCATTCACTGACCTGGATTCGGGAATCCGGATGTCTATAAAGCCAGCGATGAGGTTGTCAACAAAACTCGCCGGTGCACGTCCCCGAATCGCGACGCACGCTTCGCTTCCGTTTCATTCAGACTTGGATTTTATGGTATCGAATTAAAGACTTTTACTTTTTTTTTGTTCGTAGAGGAAGGTTGGACCGCCAGCGGCACGAAGACGCCGAGTACGTAAACGCACGCAAATTTATGACCGGAAAGGGTTCGCGTGTTGATTATTTATGGCGGCCGGCAACGCGGCTAAAATCCGCGCACATCAGGTCGTCAGCGTACGCCCGGTCAGGCCGAGCAAAACTCAGTGCGTTTCGTGAGTAAGCGCGGTCCATGTGGTTTTGTGTGGCGCATACTGTTGATTATCATCTCAACAATAGCGAGTCACGTTAGGCAGTTAAATTGTTATTGCTCGTTTATAACTCATTAAATATTAGTGCGTTTGCTTTCAGCTCGCTGGTGTGCTCGCTTGACCGTTCGCTAGGGGCCACCCGCTGTCGACGTGGACCCGAGCTTTTGAATCGGTCGTTCTTCGAGTTTTCGATGAGCTCCTCAAGTTTCTCCTGAACGCAAGGAGCACTCGAACTTCGATCGATGAAGATAAGGTCCCGCAGGCTCGTTCGCTTCAGGCTATCCGTACTTCAAATCAGGTGGGTATTTGAGGTCGACGAGCCGAACTCTTGGAAGAAGGTGAAAAATTTCTTCGATCCGAGTCCGGAAATTCCCGATCATCGAGATTAGTTCACCTCGGGAGCGAGAGTGAGTTGTGATTTGTACGTTCCAGAACGCCGTTCTGCGCCTTGGTGTTGGTTCCTCGCCAACGTTCCCCGTGAGAGCCGAGAATTCCCAGCATCGAACATTCAGTGTGTATTTCTCTTTTTTTTTCTCAATTCCAGCTTTTCTCGACGACTGTTCTCCAGGGCTTAGAAGAGCCTCTTCGAATGAGTCGGACGCAAAGTCTGAACCCTCCGAATTACAGCTCACTGAACGCTGAAGGCAATGCGGAACGAGCACTTCTGATGATTTAACGACGAGACAACGCCGCCCGGCTTAAACACATCCGACCGAAGCGACTTATTCACAAACTAGTTACATATTACAATTTATGAGCGCCCGTCTGGCCTAGCGCCCCGACTGACAGTGTGGCGTCGAGTACAGTTCTGTTGACTGCCGACCCAACCAGCTCTGGAGATGTGAACGTTCTTCCAAAACAGCGCACTCGGGTCTCGCAATGCGCAACGCGGATCCGAATTTCAGGAGTTTCGTTTCCACGCATGACGAGTTCGCGGCTGCTCGAAACTCTCGCGTGAACATTTTCCACTGATTACGATTGAGTTAGTTACCCGCTGCGCTGAACAATTGGCGCCCTCGGTAACCCTAGATTCGGAGCGACGGCGACGACGGTGAAAGCAATGGCTTGCCGAGCAATTCGAAAGCGGAACCGCATCTGACCAAAATGACTTCATTAGCTCACCATTCAAATGTCGACCCGAGTTTTCAGCTTCCGGAATGTGCGGGTATTCCCAGCTAAATGAATGGTCGCAGTCAAACGGGTTTCGACACCAGAGAGGTGGGTCACTGAATGAATGAATGAATGAATGAATGAATTAACTTTGGTTTATTAACGGGAGTGTGAGAGCATCGAGCTCGGCGATTTCAAAATGAAATCAGCCACTCAGAGAACTAAGTTCCCTGAGGGCTCCGCTCGGGACCACACCGCCTGCGATGAGTCTTGAGTTTCCTCGCTGCACCTCGACGGCGATCCGTTGGCGAATGAAAGACGCCGCCCTTTTATCACCGTCCTTAGCTGTGATTCTATTTCCGATCTCCTTGACGAGCTTCAGGGCCGCCTCACCCCAGACGCCGGTTGACTCCACCACGAACGGTACCAACATGAATTCGCTCTCCAGCGACGCGTATTTGGCTCGTTTGTCCCCTTCGCCTCGCGCGGCGACGGCACGGACATTGCGAGCAATCCCACGATAGCTCGGCGCGAATGAATCTTTGACGGTTACGTCCCAGATGAGACGTTTTCCTCTCGTCCATGGGTCAAGCGTCATGCCGTCGGGCCGGAGCTCATCGTCGCTCGAGAGATGCCGTGGCTCCTTCGAGCATGGTGTGCCTGCTTGTCGGAGTGCGCGAGCCAGAAGGTCGTTGATCGCCGCGTGGCGTGCCAACCGCCCGGACGCCAGCTTGTAGCAGCTGAGACGATGCAGACCGAAACGATCTATCTGCGTCCCACAGGAGCAAGTGCTCTCTTCGATGATCGGCAGACCTAGGCGCAGCCCTGCGGCTCGGATGAAATCGACGTCCGACAGCAGTGTACCCAGGTTCACGGACGGGAGGGCCTGCAGCCACCATCCGGAGTCAGGAAGAGCCGCGGCAGCCAGCCGAATCGAATCCACCTCCGAATCTGCCACCCTGAGGCGCAGATCTGTGAGAATCCGCTCACTTGCCAGTGCGGTCCATTTTGCCTGTCTTGGCCGGTCATCATCATCCGGGGCCTCGCCGTACGTCTCTATGAATTCTCTCAGGGACTCCGAGCGGAGGTGGACTTGGTCCGTGCCGGAGCCCAAGACGCTGAGTGCAACGGCCTCAGCCGCATGAGTGGACGCTGCGAACGCTGGCAACGCCAGCTGAGATGGTGTCGGGATACCCATCCCGCCGTGAGATGTTGGTAGTGAGAGCTGAGTGAGAGCATCTCCAGAAAGGGAGATTTTTAAGATGCCCTCGAAGGCCGTCGCAAATTTTTCATCGAGCCGCATTAAGTGATCCCTCGCTGTATACGCCGGGCTCGCTCGGAGCAGGTAGGTAAGCTTCGGTACGCCAGTCGCTCTCTGCATGATGTACGTTGCCACGTGGCTGCCAACGTGTTGAAGCCGACGAAATATACAGTCGTATATGAGGCCTTTTGCCTCCAGCGCGCGAGGGACACCGGACTCAAACACCGGAGCCCCCAGTAAGTCGACGTCGGCCTCGTCAGAGAGGTAGCGGCAGCCCGGAAGGGTCTCGCTAATACGTTCGTGTATATCCCGGCGCTCAGAAGATGAGAACCCTTTGATGAAGATCTCACATTTCGACGGGTTCACCTGGAGTCCGTGCTCGGCGTACCTGGCCTGAATGCGGGCGATGTCGTCTTCTATGCGCCCTGGGTCCCGGCTACAGATCGAAACGTCGTCGAGGTACGCCACTGCGAGCTCACTCTGAAGCGAGTCGAGAGTGCCGCGCAGGATCATGCAGAATAAGAGAGGAGAGAGAACATCGCCTTGCTGACAGCCAGTCCGCGATTCGATTCTCGAGTCGCCGAAGAAGATCGGCGTCGGAGAGCTGTACGCGTGAGAGACCATTGGGAAGATCTCCGGCGTGTGCGCGTGAACCTCCCTCAGCATCGTGTCTCGCCTATGGCTATTGAAGGCGTTTTTGAAGTCAACCTTGAGGAAGACGCATCTCTCGTTGCTGTGTAGGTAGGTGCGGACGCTGTGGACTGCAATTTCAGACCCTCCGCGCGTCGCGAAGCCCAATTGGCGGGGACCGAGGAGCGTCGAGGCCGAGGTTCTAACTCGCGCCAACAGTATCTTAGCGGTGAGTCTTCTTAGGGTGTTACCGATGGCGATCGGCCTGAGGCCACCCGACGGCTTCGCCGCTGCAATGAGCCATGACGCGTACACGATTTCACGGGCGTCCTCGTGGATCGTGCCACGGGCGACGATATCACAGACTTTGACCAAGCTTGTCAACAGGACACGACGAACCTCGCCGCCAACGGACAGCATATCAAGAATGTGCTGTGCGGTTAGACCGTCCGGTCCACCGGAACTTCCGATTGGAAAGCTTTTAAGAGCCTCTACGGCTTCGTCTGCGGATATCGATTTTGGCGGAGTAGTAGGGGGCAACGTCGGGACGAGGTCGTCCTCCTGAGGGTGCGGGTGCTTCGCGATCATCTCGTCTAAGGCAGAGCCACTCCGCGGTGAGATCAGCGACTCCGACGACGACAACAAACGGACTGCACCTTTGAGGTCTCCTCTGGATGCCAGGCGGAGCTCGGCTGCTCTGCCGCGTTTGAAGTCGGAGAGTTCGCGCCGACTTGGAAGCTGTCCGGCGAGCGGTAGGACCAGAAGGCGATCGAAGGAGTGAATATTTTCCTTGACGAGCGCATGTAGCGGTTTGGCACCCGAAACGTGGAACGCCCGGTACGCGAACTCAGCGAGGTTGGTCCAAGCTAGCAGGCTGTTGTGAGCGGATACTTCAAGGAGGAGCTGAGTAAACTTTCTCGCGACGGGTACACGGGCGGCATGGGGAATTCTGGGGAGTACTCTTAAAGATTGCTTAAGGTCGGATAGGCTCGGCGACTCAGGAGAGATCGGTAGATCCGAACGAGGGTCCCGTGACGTCGAAGGCATCTCAGCAGCCGCTCTCTCCTCGCGATGCATGTGCCCAGTGTGGGTTCGGAGTCCCTTGGCATCAGCACAGATACGAGGGCAGAAAGGGCATTTCACATGAGGTGACCCTGCAGCTCTGGGTTGCGTCTCAGGACTCTCGTCGGCGCTCTCCCCGGCGCCAAAAGCAGGAACGGCTGCGGCAACCGCGGCAGCTTGCGCTCTCTCGGCTTCCGCTTTCTGCGTTTTGTGCATTCGGCTGATGTGCTTCTTGAGACCTACCGGGTGAATAGTTGTGAACGAGCACCAGGGGCATCTGTGGTCAGGCGCGCCGCTGGTACTCGGACCGGATGTCTTGTTTTTTGGCGTTCGTCTAGCACTCATTGGGAACCGGGATAAGCAGGTACTACTTCGGGTGATAGGCCGAGTGCAGCGTCAGGTCCGCCCAAGGCAGCGAGACGTCGGCCCGTAGGAGTCAAGGCTGTTCCCTTGTCGAGCGCGGCTGCAACAGCTTGAGCAATGACCGGGACCGCTTTGCTGATGGCCGCGGTGACTATATCCGCAATCAGCAGGTCGAGACTAGCAGTCACCTTCTCCAAAACAGTGGCGGTTATCCGCGCGACCAACGCG